>JAQMCW010000001.1:10256769-10273436 GCA_030068335.1 Chrysichthys cranchii
CTCTCTGTCTCTGTCTCTCTCTGCCTCTTTCACTCTCTCTCTCTCTCTCTCTCTCTCTGTATTTCTCTTTCTCTCTGTCTGTCTCTCTCTGCCTCTTTCACTCTCTCTCTCTCTCTCTGTCTCCCTCTCCCCCTCTCCTGTCTCCCTCTCCCCCTCTCTCCCTCTCTCTGTCTCTGTCTCCCTCGCTCTCTCTCTCTCTCTCTCTCTCTCTCTCTCTCTCTCTCTCTCTCTCTCTCAGGCCAGCGCTGTGACTGCAGAGAGCATGACTTGCCTAAGGACCGAACCATCTCCCAGTTGAAAGGGGAGTTGCACAAGCTGCAAGAACAACTAAAAAAATCAGAGGCATCGAAAGTCTCCAGGCCATCTACTTTACCTACAATCTATGTAATAACACCGACCTATGCAAGGTATAGATTTGGTTGCATTTTTGTATGAACAAGTTTTAGATCTCTTTTATGACTAAATAGTCTGATATGTTGATACTGAATTTCCTTGCCAAACAAACTCTTTTCTCCCTCTAGACTGGTGCAGAAGGCTGAGCTCACACGCTTGTCCCACACTTTCCTGCACGTGCCTCAGCTCCACTGGATCGTGGTGGAGGATTCTCCCAGTCGAACACAGCTAGTCACAAACTTCCTGGCCGAGTCAGGACTGACCTACACTCACCTACACATGCTGACGCCTAAAGACCGGAAGCTGCAGGAAGGTGACCCTCACTGGCTGAAGCCTCGTGGGGCTGAGCAGAGGAACGAGGGTTTGCGCTGGCTCAGGGAGAAGGCCGCTGCTGACGGGGGGAAAGGGTCAACCTTCGAGAGTGCTGTAGTTTACTTTGCTGATGACGACAACACTTATAGCCTGCAACTCTTTGAGGAGGTGAGCAACCTCAGCCAAGGTAAAAGAGTGGAAATGTGGGTTGTCAGTGTGTATCCTGTATGCGGAATGTTAAACTAATAAATAATCTTTGTAAAATGTGTCATTAGAAATACAACTGTGTTCATCTATATGCCTTTCTGTGGTTAGAAGTACAGCGTCAACCTTAAATACAGTAATTTCTTTATCTGACATGATGGGTCCAGAGCTGTGGAGCTTATTTTATGACATCATGTGGTAGGCTTTCTAAAATAAATCCTCATGGTAGTCTGAATAAATCCGTGTCTAGCAGGACCATTTATGTAAATCCCTGTCAGAGAGAGGTTATTACAAAAATGTAGTCCAGTAACAAAAACAAGTAGCACTTGATGCACGTGTTTCTGCTCCGAACAAATCTCGATCTAGATTAGGTGTACTAATTTGTATGCCTGAAATACCCTTCAAATATACTTCAGACAGAAAGAAAGCGATTTGAACCTGTCGTCCTCTAATTAAAGAAAGTGACCGTCATCAGCAGTTAAGGAGGAGGCGGAGAGTTAATGTTAAAAATGTTATGGGGCTTGTGTGGATCAGATGCAGGGGCTTCCAGCTTTGCCAAGTAAAAGGATATCCAGCCGGTGATCACAAAGCAGAACTGTGACAGAAGAGAGTTGTGTTATAGGAGATTAGAGTCAAGTTATTTTCTCTAGTTTCTTTCAATATCGTCATGAGCAAGAAAACGTTTTCCTTGTTCTTGAAGATAGAGGGCAGAGGAGGTCAGTGGATGAAGAAATTGAATTGATGGATGACTAAGTCACAAACTAAGCTTTTCACATAGTGTGATCAGAACTGACACTCTTCTAAATCTGCCCCCCCCCCCCAAAAAAAAAGACGTTCTGAGAAATTCTAGCCATAAAAAACAAAAACCCCAAAACATGGTTTCAGGGGCTTTAAATAGCACTCGGTCATCAATGATAGTATTTTTCTTCTCTCTTGTTTTTCTTACCCCTTTTTGTCTGTCTGTCTGTCTGTCTGTCTGTCTCTCAGATGCGCTACACTAAGAAAGTCTCAGTTTGGCCTGTGGGTCTGGTGGGGGCTATGAAGTTCGAGCGGCCCATGGTGGAGAATGGGAAGGTGGTTCGCTTCCATACTGGCTGGCGACCCAACCGTCCCTTTCCTATTGACATGGCTGGCTTCGCTGTCTCCCTGAACCTGGTGTTGGCCAATCCTGAGGCTTGTTTTGATGGCAATGCAGAGATGGGTTTTCTGGAAAGCAGCTTTCTGCAGAGCCTGGTTACCATGAAGGAGCTGGAACCCAAAGCTGACATGTGCACTAAGGTAGATTTTCACTGTGTAATCGCAGCATGTGTGGTAATGTCCTAAATGACAGGTATCTGTTTTGATTCTCTTGGCACATGGGGAAAGTTTATACCTATGAAAAATGTATCCAATTGTTTTGTGTGTGTTTTGTTTTGCTGTTTCAGGTGCTGGTGTGGCACACGCGTACTGAAAAGCCAAAGATGAAAAGGGAGGAGGCTCTTATAAAGCAGGGGTTAGGATCAGATCCCAACGTGGAGGTGTAAGCTCCAAAAACACTCTCCAAGAACCCTCTGGTACATCCCTTTTGGGGGAAAAAAACCCCAACATGTTTTACTATAGTGTTAACCTTAGAATGATGTTCTTTCTTCCAAATGGGAGGTGCGTTTACTGTTCTCCAGGAATCACAACACTGTATGAATAACTATAATGGGTATCATGATTAGGTGTATGTATTTGTGTGCATGAATGAATGCAGTTTTCTATTTATATGTCTATTTATCAATCATGATATTATGTAGAACACGTAGATGTTCGGTGTTTCTGCCTCATGCCTGGAAATGTTTACCTCGTACAATAACATGTTATTGCAATGACCGGGGGAGCCATTAAAAAAGGAGTTCTGGGGTGAGGGTGATTCCCTGGGGCCAGGGTAGGCCGAGTAGCCCAGTGGCTCAGTGGGACTCCAGGGAACCAAAATCACTACAAATGCTACCAGTTATGTACATCCTTAAAAAAATGCCATAAAATAAAATACATTTTTATGTAAACCTTCAAGTTTTATTCTGACCTTGGGATGTGTGGGCATAGAAGCTGTGGCGAAGAACAGCAACTAACCTCAGGCACAAGGTTATTGGAATTAATGAACTGGAATTTTACATCTTGTCAGCATCATCATCGTTATCATAAAATCATTATGTACCGTTCTGCACTCGGTGGTTATTTCAACTAAACCTACCCTATAGTTGCATAAGTTAGATATACAATTCAGTGACTCTGTCCGTATGCGAAACATGTCAGACCACACTGCTCCATACGTCAGTGGAAATGCACCACTGTAGAACCACCACTGTGGAGATATTTAGGTAGCAAGCAATTCTCAGTATAGCGGTGACACTCTGACACCAGCTCTGGAGAAATGTTGTCTGGTCTTTTCTCAGTCTGTCTGGTTTTAGTGAGTTTATGCCCGCTTTAGGCTCAGATTCGTGTTTTTGGCTGACAGGAGAGGAACCTGATGCAGCCTTCTACTGTTTTAGCCTCAAGGTTTGATGAGTAAAGCAGTCTGAGGTGCTCTTCTGCTCACTATGGTTGTAAATTGTGGCTATTTGAGTTACCATAGGCTTCCTGTCAGCTCGAACCATTATTCATCTGACCTTTCTCATCAGCAAGATCTTTCCAACTGTACTAAACTGCTCTTAACTGCATTTATTTTTTGTTTATTACACCATTAGTGTGTAAACTCTAAAGAGTGTTGTGCATGAAAATCCCAGGAGATCATCAGTTTCAGAAATACTCAAACCAGCCCATCAGCTCCTGACTTGTATCTGCATGATTTTACACACTGTACTGCTGCCACATGATTGGCTGATTGGATAACTGCAGAAATGTGCATATGTTCCTGTTAAGGTACACTTGTCAGTTTATTAATATTGTAAGGAACTGCACTGCTTGTAGGGCAAATGGTCAGGATTATTTATGCCTTATTTTAATCATTTAAGAAAGACCTCCTACAATTCACTATATGAAGAGTGGTATAAAACAGACTTCAAATTTTATCTCTCTTTAAAAGTTCACCATGTAGGATTTAGGGCGACCTATTGGCGGCAATGAAATCTAGTATTTATAAGTATTTTTTCATTAGTGTATAATTCATTGTGTTTTGCAAGCTTAGAATGAGCCCTTTATATCTACATAGGGTATGAGTCCACTTCTACGTAGCTGCCACGATGTGCTCTTCTAGTAGCATAGAATGGACATCTAGAAAGCAAGTGGCAGCATGAATCCTGAAGGAAGACAAAGAAAAAGAAAGGATGAAGAAGTAATAAGAGTAGTCCGTGTTTGCTGGTGCTGAGTAAGAAGCCTGAGAAGCCAAATTTTGAAAAATGGAGGAACATGCTTATTATTTACCATGAGAAATACCAAGGGAGTCTTAATGCAAGTGTTGAACGTACACTATGGGCACCTGAAGGCCACCGTACTTTTTAATACATGCTTGGAAAGAGAGAGATGAATATTACATAGTGCTCATTTAAGTTAGAGTCTTTTAACCGACAGTGATCACACCTTTCACATATATATATTTATTAATAAACAAGAACTTAAAGTCTGTTTCCACTTTAAGAGAAACATCCATCTATTAGTTGAATCCAGCATGACCTCGCATGGTACAGTTTCACTCATGTTTGATGAGTACGGTCATGTTGCTTGATGAGTAACAGCTCTGTTGTCTATAAAAGTCACCGTCAGCACACACCCCTCTTAATGACTCCTAACCACATCCCATCCGAATCTCATGCTTCCCTCACATTACCAAACACAGGCACCGACATGCACAGCTGCGATACAGCTGTTGCCGTGGCTCGCATGTGTACTGTGACGATCCTCGCCTGAGGTTCAAAGTGAGGGGGAATAAGCTGAATCACAAATACTGAATTCCTGTCACGTGGAAAATTACTCATGCACTCTTAAAGGAACATTATCAGGGATTGACCTGTGGGTGCTTTCAGGTCTTTATTTGTTAAATGACACACCTACTGTTTCCAGGGATATGCCACATTCCTTTACTGCTCCCTCTCTCAGGCTCCTGTTAGATAAAGTCAACAGGTTTAAGAGATATGGAGGTTAGGGTGTGTAGAGGAAAACTAGTTTTCCCACAATTATAAGTTGAAATCTCCTTCCCATGGTTAATAAAATAATAAAATCAATAAAAGGCTATATGTTTCCTAAGTGAAACTGTGTGATACGTGAGCAAATGTGTGACTGTGTGGTTTGTGTGTTGCATGTAGTAAAATAGCTGTCTGGTTTGTTTTGGTCCATGAGTTAACATTAATAGCGGTGCGAAAAATAGGCTTTTGTGGTCGAAACCTTGAATGTTGCAATGTGTTCCCACCCAAACCTGCCAACGTCCCAAATACGACCATGGCTTTTCTGTATGTAGCAACAGAAAACTGCTAACATTCACTGTCAAAAAAAAACAAAACAAACAAACAGATAAAGCTACGTGTTTTCCTGTTTTCCTTAGAGTACAAGGAGTTCCTTAGTGTGAAATATGCTCAAACACACTACAGTGATCTGTAAGGTTGATGGAAATGATTCTCTACAGTGCTTTAAAGTCTGATTAAGTACCTTAATGATGGACCTTTACTGAAATTTTCCCCACTCAAGGTAAAAAATAAACAAATCTAAACTATATCAGTCTACAAACATTTCTACCCCAAATCTCTAGTTTTATTCTGAGCGTTCACACTGCTCATATGATGTCCTGTACTCGTTCTCATAAGATGGTATTGCATGCTTAGTGTACAAAATGTGTATATTTTGATAAGCTTTAATAATAATTAACAGGAGTGAGGGCCCATGGAGATTGTGAGTTGGAGAAAGTGATTGTGTTTGTTGTAGTGACGCCAGGTTTAGGGAGAGTCTGTGACGATAGTGTGTGAGTGTGTGTATGAGGTGAGCTGAGGGAGTATTGAACACACACACTGAGCCAGTCCCAGAGAGAACACCCAGCAGGTAAGATACTCACCTTTTGTTTCTTCACGTTCTTGAAACAAATCAGATTTTTAAAGAAAGATCCATTACCGCTGTACTTTCTGTGTGTGTGTGTGTGTGTGTGAGATTAACATGGATATGTTTCACAGTACTCAGTAATACAAAGCCTGTTTTTCCTCGTTACAGAAGCAGAGTCTAGGGGAGGTTGTTGAGTTTGCCCAATATTTGTTTTCTGATGAATAGCTCTGGCTATTCATTAAGAATGAAACAAACTCTCAGTGCACATAAACGTTAAACGGCTATCCAATAGCTTCCCTGTTCATAAGTGAGTTTTGAGCATTGTTCCTTTCTCAGTTCAGAGAAATGTGTAAGATATTTGTCTGTGGTATTTACACATATAATATAGATTGAGCTGAACAACGCTAGAGCATTTCCATTTAAATCAAAGGAACGTAGGATACGCTACATTTGCCTGCACAGTAGACATTCATATGAACCAGATCTGTTCAGAGTCCTGTGTGAGGGTAGGGTTCAGTTACACACACACACACACACACACTCACATCTTGGCACGATTCACAGTTCCAGCACGACTCCACGGAGTCAAAGTCAAAGTGAAGCTGGAGCTCCTCTTATCTATCAGGACACTGATTCTATCACAACGATACAGGGATGCATGGATACGTCAAACACACACGCAGGCGCTGAACTTTGAACAGTGTCATGTTGATGAGGTGATCTGCACAAGAGTTATATAATAAGTCCAAACCAATAGCCTTCAGAGCTTTCTAAGCGTGTTTGATATCAGTCTGAGTGCTTCTACCAAACGATTTACCATTTGGCTTTATTTCCGAGGTCAAAACAGAACATTGTCTTAATATCTCGCTTTCTGCCTGCCTCTTCCCTCAGTCTACAGATAAGTGATAAGCACAGCGACTAGGAAAAATCATGACGATCGGCAAAAGCTCCAAGAAGCAAAAGGCTCCTCGGGCTCCTCCTTTCCTAGACCGGGCCAGTGGATTCTATGGACGTTTAGACGAAATAGAAACGGATTTCGGCTCAGAGGCACAGGTCACAGCGAAAGAACCAGCAGGAAAGCCTGTGGCAGGAGAAAGGAACAGAATATTGCTACCAGATGATCAGGAGCACTGTGTGTCTGGTTTTAGCGAGGGTATGATGGAGGACGATGGGACCACCCTGCTGGAGAGGAAGCCGAGCCGACTGAGCCGGCGCTGGAGCAGGAAAAGCTCCAGGAGGACCAAGTCTGATAAATCGTCCCTGGAGATGGACATTCAAAGCACTGAGACTGAGGTGGTGCCTTCCATTACCACAAGCCTGCATGCTCCCTTAGAACCTCAGCCTGAAACAGGATCAGGCAGCAGCGCTCCAGAACCCATGCTAATCCACTTCTCCATAAGAGAGGAAGCTGATGATCAGAAACTCATTCCTGAAGGAAAGGAGAGACAAAGGGAGGTGAATGAGGAGAAGAAGAGAGAAGGAGAAGTGGAGGGGAAAACAGACACAGAGAACATGAAGGTCGTAAAAAGGAGCTCTCTTAAGAATTATCGCAAGGTGAGATACCGCAAGGTTATGACATAAGAGACAAAACGTAACTGTATACCACAGATCCCTGATATAATATGACCTATGTATGGTTAGTGAAAGGATTACCGGGGGAGATTTTTCTATCACTCTATATTTGAAATAACAACTTAGGTTTTTACATAGTAGCATAGTAGTAAGTTGGATTTTTTGCCACACCTTCATATCAGGGTTCGAAGAAAGAGCCAGCGCCAGCACAAATTACACTTCATCAGTACAGGCGTTGATACTTTTTAACTCCCCGGTGATGTAATCTGTATAATGAGGAATTTTTATGGTGGCCAAAGTTCCCTTTTCTAATGCAGATAAAAAAAAATGAGGTCTGTTAACTTTTCCTTTTGCTTTAGACTTTTTCCATGACATGACATGTTCAGAGTCTTCCTCCTATCGTTTACTATTTTATCATGTTCCTGTCCATCTCTTACTGTCCTTCAATATCCGACCTTTCTGTTTACTCTGTACATACAAATAGAGGAAAGGGAGGGAATGGGATCACAAAGATAACAGAAATAACTCTTTCATTCTCTTCTAACATCCAGTAGTCATGTTTGCTATATATAAATGTCCATGGTCAACTCTGTTCTTCAGAGGGTTTTTGTTTTAGACATACAATAATATACTCTATAAATACATAGTTATATGCAGAGTTTCTAGCCCCACACAGTTTGTGAGTATTAAAACCAGATTGTCACACATGTCAAATGAACACTGATTTGTTTTTTTAGGTTTTGGATAAAGCACTCAGACGAGGATGGGAGACCTTCATTGCTAACTTGTACAGTGTGACCCTCTCTCCTGGTTCCTCCTCTGTGTCCTCACCAAGCAAGTCTGAAATGGACAGGAAGGCTGCTCTGGCAGATTTTAGATAAGCTTGAATTAAATGCTGATTTAATTTAAATATAAATTATACATTTCAGTTGTTAATTGCCTGATAATGTGTTCATGTAGTAATTATTATTATTATTATTACATTGATTTTGTAAGTTGTATTTATATTTGATTTACCTCCATCAGAATGATCTTTTTTCTTATTTAAATGTTATTGCAGTATCTAAGATGGATCCTGGTTCAGGATGGTTTGCGTTATATATTGTGTAATATAAAACGTAAGATTAATATCCTGAAAGTGCCTGTGAGGTTGTAGTTTTGGTTCTGACTTGAGTATAGGCCATGATGAATGAAGTTACTGCGGAATACGCGTTTGTACCACAGAGCAAGAACAATCTCACAAAACATATGGTAATCATTTAAGGTCATTGTGAAACCGATTGAGCTGAGAACAGGATTACGGAGGCAGAGGTCTTTGATGTAGTTTGTCTTTGCTACTGGGCAATCTGCCATGACCATGGGACTAAAACTCCAACACTGGGAGCTCTTATCTTCTTGGCTTTGAAGTCCATGACTGAGCCAGCTGACTGAGTTATTTATGTTGATCATAAAACATCTGTAATGAATTAATGAACTTATCATAAGAACAGGACTGTAGAGAAATAATAAAATTCATTCACTGTAAAAAAAAAAAAAAAAAAAGCCGCAGCTTATTCTTTGGGACATTAACTCCTGTCGTTAACTCATAATTTACATACTTGACTTTAAAATAACACATTTAGGATTAAATGCTGTTTCTTGTATGGTGGCATTATGATATGTACATATAACTCATTTGCAGCACATTATACACAACTCAGTCAGAGTCTCTCGTGTGTGCCAGCCTGCATCTATATAGGCCTGGTACAATAATCGCAAGTTTCCTGAGTAGCACATTCATGCTTTAAAGTTGATAGTTATAGAGCTGGTTTTACATTCATCCATCCATCTATCTGATTTCAACATTTATTAAGTTACATAAGAATACCAAGACTGTACATCTCTTTTCTATTAACACTTATCCCAGAATGACTTGGCTACTTTCAGTACTTTTTGTATTCTTTTACATTGCTTCATTATTTTCATTTCTTCCTTTGCTTCATGTTTCTTCCTCTGCTTATGGTTTGTGTGGATTTTCCCTTGGCTTTTTGTGCAATTTGGATACAAACAATCCTATTTGCAAATATTGGCAAAAGAATGTCTCGTCTCGTCTTCTGCCGCTTAATCCTGTACAGGGTGGCGGGGGGAAGCTGGCGCCAATCCCAGCTGACATCGGACGAGAGGCGGGACACACTCTGGGCGGGTCGCCAATCCACCACAGGGTGCCACACAGAGACAGAAACAGGCTCGAACGCAGGACCTTCTCGCTGTGAGGCGACAGTGCTAACCACTTAGCCACCGTGCCGCCCCGGCAAAAGAATGTAATGCAATGTAATATGCCTGCAGTGCCACTAAGACACACTTGAAACAGAAAAGCACTTTCCAACAAAGAATTCTAGAGGAAAGCATCAGTAGGAGTAGCAGAGAAGTGGAGGGTATTATCACATAAAGGGGGGATTAACTCTGATATGTTCAACAAGCACATATGAGCATGATGATCAGGTGTCCACAAACTTTTGTCAATATAATGTACATATACACATTCATTCATTTTCCATGCTGCTTAATCCTGTCGAGGCTTGCGGTGGGAAGCTGGAGCCAATCCTGGCTGACTTTGGGCAAGAGGCGGGGTACACCCTGGACAGGTCACCAATCCAACACACAGAGACCGACAACCATTCACATTCACGTTCACACCTACGGCCAATTTAGAGTAGCCAGTTAGCCTCATCCCCTCTATGAATGTCTTTGGACTGTGGGAGGAAACCGGAGTACCCGGAGGAAACCCACACGGACACGAGGAGAACATGCAAACTCCACACAGAAAGGAGCCCAAGTCGACCCCGGGGCTCGAACCCAGGACCGTCTTGCTGTGAGGTGACAGTGCTGCCCCATATTCACACAGGCTGCATATAAATATTCAAAATAAATAACTAAAGAAATGCTCAAATCTATTACAAACTGTGCCAATTATTCATAATAAAAGTTTAAATTTGCTGCCTATTTAAGTGAAAAAAGGCCATTTCACAAAGCAGTACTGAAAGCTTAGTTAGATTTAATCATCCTCTAAACACCTTAAATTCTGAATCTACTGATTGGTGCAGGGTACACACAAATTCAGCGAGGCTGCTGTGTTCTGAACATCCACTAGCCCACTATGTAGTCCACTAGACCGAGAATCAGCCATTTTGTTGCGCTGAAACTGCACACATTTCATTCACTAGTAATATAGTGCACAAGGAAAAAGTCCCGACACACACCAATGTTCAGTGTATACACAAGCTGGACTCTACATCGACCAACTTAAGACCATCCTGCGTTGGTCTGTCGCGTGAGGTGCAGATTTTCTTTAAAATATTGTAAATCATTTGATGAAACACAAAAGAACTACAGTATTAGCATCTGCTCTGGACCGCGCATGCGTTCACGTGTGACGGCGCGAGGGACTCAATCATCCGCGCATGCGCGAACCACACCACACCACACCACAGCGTGGAACCCCTCAGGAAGTGTCCAACACTCCAGCAAAACCCCTGCAGTGTGTACAATGAGCAGAGTTTTATAATAGAATAAATATGAATAGTAAGAGAGAATATGGTGGTCACCAATCCTTCTGTTATGTGATTACAACATATTGAAACTTCTGATTTAATTAATCTTAATTTCCATAAATATATTACTTGTAAGAATAATTGTGGCTGGTATAACCAAAAAAAAAATTGGTCTAATAATATTGTAGAGGTTTCTCAGCAGTGAAGTGCAAAAGGACACACACACACACACACACACACACACACACACACACACACACACACACACACACATATATATATATATATATATAGTAATACTGATCACAGTGGTTAATGATACTGTTCCTCATACAGTATTTTACTTAAAATGTCAGAATTTACTCAAACCCTCAAATGTCAAGAGGTGTAATCTGGAAATGACAAGAACACAGTGTCCTCCAAAAGTACTGGAACAGCAAGGCCAAATCTTTTGCTTTTGCTAAGCACTGAAGACATTTGGGTTTGAGATCAGAAGACACATATGTGATGATTGAATTTCAGCTTTCAGCTCCTCATATTTACATCCAGATGTGTTACAAATGCAGAATATGACACCTCTGGATTATCAAAATAAAAAAAACCCCATATATATATATATATATACCTGAGGAAATTATGTGGTCACAGTTGCTCCAGAACATTAAGAAGAAAGAAAGAAAGAAAGAAAGAAGTAAATTACTAACAGATTAAAATACAATATTAAATAATACAGTATATTATAATTATAAAGTTCCCGTGCTTTTGGTGCATGGACTCTCAAGATCAACTAATGTCTAATGCAGTGCTCTTTTTTGTCCTTTAGGGGGCACTGTAACGCAAAGTCAAGCGTATCGGAAGTGACGTATAAATAAAAAAATAAAAAGCGACAAAAAAAACTGCGAACCTTAACTTGTTTAATATTTATGAAAAGTTTATATCATAGGTGCTTTGTGAGGGGGAAAAAAAAGCAAATTACATCAAATAACATGAGTAACGCGTTTGGAAACTTGAGACTTTTATGTGAAACTGTTAAAAGGGGGCGTGGTTTGGGGTCAGTTAAAAGGCAGCACCGCCCCCTGCTCGGCCGCTTTCCTGCAGCATACACACTTAGGTGAGGTCTTATGTTCGTCTGTTTGTTTCTCTGGGGGGTTTAAAATGATGTTTTATTGTTCTAGTATTTTAATAATGCTTATTTAAGCCACATGAGCATGTTTTTACCTTGAAGCTTTTAAGTATTTGAGAGGTTATCTCGTGTTTTAGAGTGAACAGGCCCAAACTTCCTGTCCTGCTGTGTTTGGGAAGAAAACATTCCCAATCCTCGGCCATCCTCTGCCTGCTTCTGTTAATCGCTTACATTTAGGCTTCAGGTTTAATAATAACTTGTTGGTGCATTGTTCGGAGTGGATATTGACTGTATTTATTTATTTAGCATGTTTTTGTTGAGGCCCGCGCTGGTGCACGCTGCAGCTCTGTCAGGTCTCTCAGTGATGATAACTTTCACAGACCTGTACTGAAATACTGTGATTGGAACTACTATCTGACGAGAGACCTTTTTCTATTTACTGTTTTTTTTTCCTTTCTAAGCCCAGTGTTTGGTGATCATTGTGGCAGAGCTGCTCTCTGGGCTCCACATGGTGCTCCAGGCCCCTCCTCACTAACCATGCTTTGTGTCTGTTGCAGGGAGTGTCCTGGAGCTGCAGCAGCTGGACAGGTGTGCATGTCTGAACTTCATTCTCGGGTTCAGCTGGAGCAGCTTGCTTGCTCTGTGTTTTAATGTGTACATTGTGCTGCTGTGATGAGTCCTGAACTCTCTCTTACTGAATTCTGTTGAGGATTTGATGTTTTATTCTGAGTAGTTCCTCTGTATCCTGTGTCTCATGTGGTCCTGTGTATTGGGAATAATCTGTGAAATATTCTTTCAGCTTTTTGGTGGGTTTTTTTGTCCTCCTGGTGCAGTTTGCTGATGAATGGTGAGTTTCATGAGGTTCGGGGAGGTGTTTTGTCCTGGGGGGGTTTTATGATGAGTTTATTGACAAGCATATGTCTGAGTTTCAGTGATGTGCCATTTTTTTATCTGAACCCTTTATCTCTGAATTTAACTGGTGGGATTCTGTCGTCTTTCACTAATCATGTGGTGTTTTCTTGACCAGATAAAGATGTTTACCTCAAAGCGAGCTTCTCAACAGTACACTTTGCCTATTTGTAAGTAATTTCTTTGTCTGCTAAAGTTCTCTGTATTTATACATCTTTGACATGAAGTGTCTGATATGATTAAGTGGGTTCATCCCATTTCTGGATGGCCTTTGGGTCAGATGGCATTCTAGTCACCAAAGTCTGATCAGACATGTTGGTGTCAATCATATTTCACTCGTATGATCACACTTGGTGTTTCTGTTATCTTATATTTTTCCTCTCTTCCTCCCAACAGCCCTCGTTTCCCCATCTTTGAAAGACTTCAGCTGGTGAGTGCGTTCATGTCTCTGGTTTTGCAATGCAGTCTGAGAGGATGAATTGGGTTCTGCCCATTAAAACTTGTGGACGGCATTATTGCCCCATGGCATTTAAGTCACCAAAGCACTGATCAGACTGCTCATGATGCAGCTTACTGTAGTGAATGTGATTTTTCCTTCATGTCAATGAGACTGTTTGTTTTTCTTACAGGTGGTGTGTAAAGTGAGAACCTGTGGATCATGGCTTTGACCAGTGGTAAGTGATCTATGCTGACTTGTGTTTAATTCTGCTGGACTTGTCTCAGTGATGTGGCATTGATTCTTAGCTCAGGTTGAACCTATGTGAAAAAAAACTGAAACTTCTGAGAGATTGTGATGCAAGCTTTATTGTTTGTCTCGTGTGAGGTTATGTACAACAGTTTTCTTTATTGCTTTCTTTAGATGTGTGGCGTTTGCTTGGAAGGCTCTGAGTGTTTTCACATGGAGGTAAGCAAATTCTTAGTGTTTGAAATGCAGTATCAAAATTTAGAGGTAGTGCTTACTTTAAAGGGGGGGGTATGTACAGGTAGTCCTCAAGATGCATTCTGCTATACCCAGTGTATGTGGAAGATGTATGTTGTAGGCCACTAGTGTAGCTTAGCCTAGCCTACAGAGGTGTCTTTTCCTGTAGGAGACATGCTGGTGTTTAGAAGACATGCTTTTGGTTTTAAAATAAGCACACAAACACTTGATGATGCATCGTACAGTGCACTGATATGCAGGTCAACAGAGTTGCGGGGTAGTGACGCATCATGCAAGGAGAGTGACGTGTAAATCTGGGCATTGTTTGTAGACTTCTGGGTGTCATCTGTGTGAAATCAGGGAGTCATACACCGTTTATGCTGACTTGTCAGCAATGTGTGCCCACAGACCTTTTTTTTATTTTTCTTTTCTAAAGACTAAATGTGTAGGAGAAACTTTGGACTGAGTAAAAAGTAATCGTGAACTGCACTATAAGATTTACTTTGTTTTAATTAGAGCTCTTAAGTGTATTTCAAAATGCCATTTGCTTTTCTCAACAGAGTCATCTTCTCACTGAAGTTCTGTTTGTGCCAAGTTGAAGTCTTGGCTCAAGCTCTCTTGAATGCACTTGTCATGGTAAATATACGTCTATGAATTGCTTTCCTAATGGCTGTGGTCTCGCTGATGAAGATACTTAGCTCACTTTGACCCACTGTGAAAAGTTACGAACACCTGAGAGATCTTTATGCTTTTGGTAAACCTTTTTGCTTGCCTGATCTGCTCTTAATCCTCTTTTGTGCTGTTTACAGGATTGCATTTCCAAGAACAAGAGAATTTGATGGCCTACAGTGGACTTCAGGTACATCACTGAGGCTCTTCATGTCGTTTAAGCGTTCAGCATCTCATGATGATTTTACTTTGGAATCTCGTTCGTCTGAACTCCTGTTGAGAAATTTTGGATACTGATGATGCTTTAATCCATTATTCTGCCAAATTATACTTAAAGTTTGGAAACTAATTGTAAACTGTTTTTTAGGGTGTGCCTGGCAGTTTGAGGTCTACTCGAGGTAAGAAACTTGATTTATGTTGAAATATATAAACATGAGTTGACTTGATACTGAATAGCGAGCGGTCGTTATGATGAAACGTGCAAGCGTCTTACGCGCTGTGTTAACACCAGAACCTGAAAAGGTGAACCCACTGGTGTTGCCAGGGCAACAAGGGGATAGTTTGTTGGGGTTACCAACAGTCTGATGGCCCAGTTATGAATTCTACTTTGACTAGAGCTTTACTTCATGTCTCATGCCATGCCTCTTTCTTTTAGCTGAAACCAGATTAACAGTGTCTGACCTGTGGAAAAGTTCTTGATCAGGTAGGTGTTGAACTTTACAGTTAAATGAAGCCTGGCGAGATGATGAGCAGTTTATACCGCCCCAGTCTGATTGTGATCTGACTGATTGGTACCCCTCTGATCTGCCTGTGCAAAGCCAATTGATCAAGAGTTGTTTAATAGGCTCACCAAATGATCACTGGGTCACTTAACTGCTATTTCTTGTTGATTTTTGTTTTAGTTTTTGTTTAAAGGAACATTTTGTCTCTTCCTCCAGGACCTGTAAGCCTGTGCGTAAAGATACTGGAGCTGGATAAGGTTTGTATTTATTACAACATTTTCATGCTGAACAACTCTAGGCTGACATGATGACTTGAGATTACCGCCCCAGTCTGATGTGTACTGACTGATTGGTACCCCTCTGAGCCCATTTCATTGATGGACATGATCTTAAGTGTGGTGGACTTCTCTAAAAAATATATATATATATATATATTTTTTTTGCAGGTTCTTTGCTCCCACTGTAGGACTACTCAACTCCAGGGGTGAGTTGTGTACTTGTGCCTGTTGTAATCTGCTATAATGAATGATGAATAGTGATACCGCCCCAGTCTGATTTATAATCTGACTGAATGGTAATCCTCTGATATGATGTGCATTGTATGAGTGCTTTGAACATGCAAGTGAATAAATATATTAAAATCTAGTCTTCTCTTTAAGGTGCTGGAGGCCATGACATGAAGGTTATGTCTAAACCCTGTTGAGATTTAATAAAGCTCGTGTGAATTATTGTCTTGTTTTCTGTGGTACAGTGAGACTCAAGTGACTACATTTAAACCTTCAAGGTAAAAATGAATAAATCCCCCTCCCCTGCCCCTTGGGTTATTCTCATTATATTAGTCATTTAGCATACACCCTTATCCAGAGCAGCATGCATATTTCTCACTTTCACAACTGAGTAGTTGAGGGTTAAGAGTCTTGCTCATGGGCCCAGCAATGGTAGTGTGGCAGTGCTTGGATTTGAACCCCCTGACCTTCTGATCAGTAGTCCAGTATCCTAACCCCCTGGGCTTCCCCTGCCCCATGCTCCATCCAAACTTGAGTACATGCACCAGGTTTCATTGTAATGGAGTTTGACTTGCATTAGAGTTATGCTTGTTTTAGTGGGAACACTGGTGTCTTGGGTAAGGTGCTTTCAGTGCAGACAGACTTTTTTGAGAGTACCAATACCCTTGGGAGTACACCTGAACTACGCACTTTGCATTCACACCACCAGAAGAGCACTGGAGTGATGTAAGCCGCCTCCATAATGCTGGTCAACAGTCATTTTGCTACTGGAATTCTGTCACCTGTACCTTATAAAATTCGACATGCTGATTCTAAATCTGA
>JAQMCW010000001.1:10304566-10318546 GCA_030068335.1 Chrysichthys cranchii
ACACACACATACACACACACACACACACACACACACACACACACACACACACACACACACACACACACACACACAAATGCACAAGCCAATATGTACAAGCCAATATGTGCAAACATACTAACACACACTTTGTTTTACTGACAGTTTTTACTCTGGAACATACCATCACCACTTAAAACGTACATACAAACACTCCTATACACAGACACACACACACACATACACATACACACTCACACACACACACATCATACAGACAACATTGCTGGAACAATCAGAAAGAACAAACCAACAGCCAGTTGTCTATATGTAGATATACAAGCCACTCTCGCACTCACATGCATAAAAGTGAGACGTAAATGATGCAGAACGAAAAGACAAGTACCTCTCACTCTTCATGCCTTTTATTCATCTCCTCTGTCGCTATACATATCTTACACGCTTTTTACTCAGTCTATCGCTTTCATTGCTTCCCTTCTGTTTCGCTCTTCTTCTCATTGAACTAAATGTATACCTGTGTACACACACTGATACCGACACACACTGACGACACGAACGGCACAAACAAGGACACGCAATACATGCATGGACACGTGAATGGGTTGGAGTCATTTAAACACACACACACACACACACACACACACACACACACAGAATCATCAGTTAAACTCTGGAACGGGTCTAATCTCGCTTGGGACCTCTCTCAGTCTCAGTGTCATGTCCGCCAACGGACTCACACACACACACACACACACTCTCTCTCTCTCCCAAAAGATGATGCTGAAACACGCTGAAAATGATGATGATTATGAAGAATTATGATGAAGATAACTCTGTAAAAGTAATGGTTATAATGTTCTTATTACAGCTTATTCTATAAGTAACACTTCTATTGCTACTTCAACTGATGTTTTTATATATACATATATATAAAATATATATAAATATAATATCTATGTCCGATAATAGTGTTGTTGGGGGTATTCTAGTGTAGCACCTCTTAAACATGACAAAAGTATGCTGCTAGACTAAACTTGTTCTGATGTGAAGACAAAACCTTACACTAGTCCGTTCTTCTTCTGGGGTTTCTTAAAAAAAATACAAACAAACAAACAAACAACAACAAAAACCCATCCAAAATGTATTACTTTAGCAATATTCTCATCTACTTTGAATGTGTGTCAGCAGTTTTCTTTGGAAATCATACCGCCTACTTCAGTACACATCGTTTTAAAAATGGGGTTGATATTTTGTTGATTGTTTTGATTTTTATTTTTGTATAACACTTTGGCTGTTGATATTTATTAATATTTATTTCCTATTGTGACCATTTTGGAGCAGAAACCTGATGAACAAGACAGGAAGTGACTGTATGCTTAAGCGTACTTAAGTCTAGGATGGATTGTCAATGTTTTGATGTTGGATGTTGGTCCTGTACCAGCATATTCCATGACGTTCCTCTGTTTTCCTCTGAAAAAACAACAAAAAAAACAAAACAAAAACAAAACAAAACAAGAAACGTGTAGAAAATCATCGCTCATTTTTGTTATTGATTTTTGTAAAAGGTGCCGTTTATTTCCCTCCATACTTCCTACACGGAGAAGGGTTAGATGTGCGAGAGTCTATAAGGGACTCAGTAGAATAGCGAGAAGGCAATACATGAACTGGAACTGTAAGCATAAGTAGCACCACTTCAACTAGATTTGCACTGTCCTCTTGATCGGTGTTTTGTGTTTAAATATAGCAATGTATTTTTGGGGGACCAACGGCTTTGGGATATGAATGTATAAAATATGGGATGTAAACATGAAAATGTCTGGTGAAGTGCTTCACATGGAGAAATGAGTGTTATATGTCGTTATTCACGAAGCGCACACACAAAACAGCAAAAAGAAAACAAAGAGCTCAGATTAATTGCTTGCTCAAATTTTTACAGACGCTGACTGTCCAGTCTCTCAGAAACAGAAAATAAATGCAGTCTTTCATGTTCCGTTACATGTGGAGACTGAGGAAGGTCCACGCTGGTCTGGAAAAATGTAGTAAACCGCATTTTTGGTCAAAAGTGACTTAGGCTCATTTTGGGACTTAGTAGTGTTTGCCCCTTCATTAGCCACATCGACATCCAGGAATTCCCACAAAGTTTCAGGGTATTCATCAGGAAGTTCCTAGTAAGTCACACAGTTAGATACTTCTGGTCAGGAAAGACCTGGATTAACTTCTGGCTTGACTTAGTCATCAAGGATCGTAGCAATGACCTACTTCAGCCCTTCCAGGAAAGCACCTTTGAGTACTTTGTGACTTATTGCCAGTCTAGAAAGGAAGTATTCCCAGCAGCTGATGATGAATTACTTAGTATTTCAACCTGGTATTTTACAGTAGGAACTGAAGTGGTGTAGCTGTGAAGGGTTTACACACATACACACAATCACACAGTCAGCAAAACCACCGACATGTTCATCGTTAAGGTCTTTATACATTCTTGTCCCCCCCAGAACTGAGCGCATTTCTCAGTGTGGCTCAATTAATGGTCAGATTATTTGTAATCGTGATGATTTTTGTTGCATCAATGCAAAAAAAAAAAAAAAGCCCTCATTTTCTTTCACGATTATGTAACACAGCATTTTTGAACTTAGCAAAGAATCCTCTCTAGAGGCACGCCAACGATGGCTGTCATTCTACAGCCAATAGGTTATCTCTTGAACGCATGAATTATTGCAGAAATTCTTAAACATGAATTTGTTTAATTTCTTTCTATGAACTTGATCGGACAATCTTGCTAAGCTTTTGTTGTTTAAGGATTGAACACTGGAAAGAAGACTTGTCCAGATAAAATGTAGTCCTACGGTAAAAAAACAAAAAACCCAAAAAAACAATTAAAATAATATTTGTACATCCCTGCTGAAAACAAACAAACAAACAACAAAAGACAGCATAAATCAGCATAGGTGATTAACTAGCACGGCCAACATAATGCATGCTTGTCATGCTGGCAATACCTGCATACAGAATGCTGGTTGTTTGTTCTCACACACACACACACACACACACACACACACACACACACACACACACACACATCTGTATGTCTAGATAAGGACAACGCAGGGTGTGTTATTTCTGTGCAAATTTTTTCATGCATATATTTGCTGAGATTTGTCATACCGATATTTGTTGAAATCATTAATTCCCCTCAAAATGTGTCGATTTCTAACACATTCAGTTAAACAAGTTTTTTTTTTTTTTTTTTTTGGTTTTATTTTTCTCAAAATGATTAAATTTTTACAGATAACATTTTCCAGATGAGGCCAGAGGTGAACATAACCATGTTACTGGCAAGTTGTTTACTAGTCAATGTTTTGTCCATGAGACGTCCCCCATTTCAGTTTCCTGGTTCGAGATCATGGTGCGGTTTTCCAGCCTGCAATATTTGATTTTTGACACCTAGGAGAGCTTTACACACATCCATTAGTTACATTTTCTGCACCACAAGTCTAGTTTCCCTCATTACAAACACACACTAAGCAGAAAGAGCTGACAAAACAGTAATTCCACAGAGAACTAATGTTGTATTTCTTTGACAGTCCACAAGAGGGCGCACTTTTAGTATATTACAGTAGGACGTGCATCTACTGAAGTAGTTCTCAAACCTTTTGTAGCCAAGGACCCCTTTAACTGTAAAATAAATTACACTGACACTTATATAAATCAATACTGAGAGTGTCAGGAGTTTGGAGCCATAGAACATTGTATTCCTGAGATTTCCACTGACGGTACACATTAGGTTAGAATTGATATTGGTGCTTGGACCCCTAAATATAATATATTTGATAAGGTTACGTATGACTTCCACCACTGTAACAAAATATAAAAAAGTCATAGAGGCCCTGGATATGCTTGACGGACCCCTGGGGTGTCCCATACCCCATGCTGAGCCCCACTGACTCACTGCATAGTGTACTTGCAATACAGGGATTGAATTCTGCCCCTTTCTTATTACATGATAAAAACTGCCTCATAATATTAAAGAATACTCTTCTGTGCTATAAATCAGGGATTTTCACCCTATACATACGCTAACCTAAAAGTTCATCTAAGGCATTATGTGCTGTATGTGCTGTTACCAGGCTGTATTTTAAGACCACCAACACTGCTTTGTGTTTTCAGTATATCTGTCTCTTTATATGTGTAAAAAAAATCACATGCCATTTCAGCGTCTGAATGAAAACACATCAGCACATCGACCTCTTTCAGGGGCGTATAGATCCTGTGCAGATATATCATGGGTAATAAGGGTTCATTTGCATGACTTGTCTTGGTGTGTCAAGCCAACACCACAAGACTGGCCATGTTCCCATCAAACAACTATTCCTAGATGAAAGCTCTCTGATGTTACTCATTACACCTCGCACTGCGACTGATCGCCCAGTGCACGCCCTACAGTCCCGCAGAAACACAGGGAGAAACAGGGATTTCATCAATTCTAGGTTTTATTTCATCAGCAAGTTTTAATACATCAATCCTTAAGGTTATATTAATGAATACTTTTACATTTATTGAAGATATTGGAACACTAAAGCCTGACTAGGTTTTTTTTTTTTGGCGTTATAGTTCTAGATGATAAAGTTTAAGTGCATTTGTATCAGTTTTGTTTGCTCACACCATAAGCCCATAAAACAATGTCATGTAACAATTTAAAAGGGAAAAAAAAAGCAGTAGTAAAACTGTTTAAAGTAGCCGAGTGCTGTTTAGTATAATTTGCAATCTGCATGATCATTTGGTTCTTACTTTTCTTTCTTTCTTTCTCTCTCTCTCTCTCTCTCTCTCTCTCTCTCTCTCTCTCTCTCTCTCTCTCTCTCTCTCTCTCTCTCTCTCTCTCTCAGTAGTATATGTCGATGCAACACAAGCTAAACTGTTGTTACTATGGTGGCTTAGTAACGAGCCTTGTGGCACATATGACAACGACAAGCCTGAGCTGTTAGGATCTCAAAGGTGTCCTGGTGATGGCCTTCTGGGCATTCCACCCGAACTTTGACCTGAGGGAAGACAGACAGACAGAATCTGGTATCATTCATATATTGTCATATGATCAGTCTTATTTACTGGATTTTAACAGCTGCACGTCTGTAACACTGATACACAATTATGATGCCGACCCTAAATGTTCCTGTCAGCAGAACACTGATCATATCAGTAACTGGTTTCACTTCAGCCAGTGTTGTGTCCATGGGGCGTCTCAGTACCTTGATGGCTTTACTGATGGTGCAGCAACGTGAAACAGAGGTGATGTTATGAGTGAAGTTAGACGCCAGCAGGACAGAGTAGCGGGAGGGAAACGCACTAGAGTCACAGTAACCCACACAGGCGTACACCACACGGGCTCCTTGGCACGTTCCGCTCCGGTCACTCCGGATAGTCATGTTAATGGCTGAGAGAATAACAGAGGAAGCGGGAAAGGGAGAATGAGTATGGATTTGACCTTAAGACCTCTCTGATTTTGTCTGGCAGGGTGTTTGGGTGAGCAAATAGCTCTTGATCTCTAGTATAGTAGTCAAGGTAAAGATTGCACCAACCATCCATTCATATGTCATGATACCTCTTGGATAAAATGTCACGAATATACAAGGTGGGAGCCTTGAGTCATCGCTTTGGAGCTCCAGAATAGAGAATGAATTTAAAGCTGATATTCACATCGTGTCTCCTACTCTCTGGAGACATGGTTGGCTGAGTGAGTGTATATGTGTGTGAGCATGTGTGTGTGTGTGCGCGCTCACGTAAGAGGTGGCAGCCCGGGCCCAGTCCATCAGCGCTCCAGCTAAATGGAGTCAACAGCACCAGTAGCACTATGGGCAGCGCGAGCACAAGAACATCAGGAGTCACACGCAGAGCCATGGGGACGGTGTCCTGCACAGGACAAAACAAAAAACAAAAAAAACATAGCTCACCATATTCAAATGTCGTCTAATGTATTTAATCTGTCAATTCCTCTTCAGGTTAATCCTCCTGTTATGTTGGTTTCTCAGGAACAACAAGGATGTTCCTGGGTCACTTTGACCCGGGGGATGTTTAATTATCCAAAAGTGCAAGAACCCAAAAAATTCCAATGATCAGTGTTTTGTATCTCACTATTAACTCCATTACTAACTACCAATAAGCAGTAATAAATATGTGTGTGTGATTGGGGTGAAATATGTCTGTATGTCTCACAGTAACAAAGAAACAAATAGTATTTGAGATTCTGAGCCCTTTTAGCCTCCATTTTGACTGCTGGGTCAGTATGACCCGAACCGTATCGATGTAATATATGCTAATATGTGAAACGATTTTCATTTTATGTTGATGATACTTACTGAGCCAAGCAGAAGAAGTTTCATACTGAGAAACAAAAACTTTTAACTATTTTTTAAAATGATGTTTTTACTTTAAAATGGGTCAGTTTGATCTGCAAGATAACAGGAGGGTTATTTTTACATATAAAAAGTAGATCATTAAATCTCTCATCTCTTATCTTAGACTTTGATGTTCAGTGTGTAGAAATCAGGGAACTTTACACTTCTTTTTGAATTGCCTTTTGGGCCGTTTTAAAAATCCATTTGATGAGTTACTTTTGCCCGAACTCCCTTCCACGTACACAGTTTCAGAATTGCCATTTCACTATAGCCACTGTTTATGAGATGAAATTATGAACTTAAATCCCCATCCTTATGTAAACATATTTGTATCTTTAATCTCTTCTTAATCTCTTAATTAATTATTAAGTTGTTTTGTTTTTTCAAATTCCAAGTCATTTCAAACCATATTTTAAGACGTTTTTTAAATTTAAAGTTAAGACATTTACACACACTTGCACACACAGACATTTTGTTAGCAGCGAACACCCCTGTTGTGTTACTCTAGAGTATTTGTTGGAGTGGAGTAGCAAACTAAATGTATCCATGTCAGCCAAGACCAAGAATAACTTCTTCATCGTGAACGTTTTTATCTTCCTTATCCCCAATATCTCAATCTAAACTTTATCAGAGCATACATAACTCCCAGATTTATCAAACATAACCCAGATCAACAGAAAAACAGTCAGAAACGGACGGCATTTCATACAACCCAGTTCTGAAATGCCATAAATACAGTCAGCTAAATAAAGACAATACCACTCTGGAAGCTGTAATCCTTATTACAGGTACAGTATGTACATGTTTCTATGTACCATGTGTTTGTATGAATGAACAAGCGAAAAATATTAGCACGGAAAGAATATAACAACATATGGTAAGGCCGATTTTGGGAACAGACCCGTCGTACAGTAAGAAAGGAGTTCCGTTCATGCAGAGAGGCTTTGTTACCTGTTGGTGTGAAGCGTGCTGTATCCTGATGTGTAAAGGTCAACGTGGAAGTCCTCTCTCTTTCACTCTCTCTTTGATTATAAGTAGTGTAAATTCACCTCCCACCTTGCAAAATTTCAATACCACCTAGACACACCTACTGAGATCCTTTTTGTATTTTTCTCCCGACTACTTTGGCTCCTCATTCCATGACCGAGCAGCACCGCAAAAGACGACGTCTGAGCAAGTGAAAATATCTTGAATATAGTCGCATTTCTAGTGTTTCTTATTATAACATTCCAACAAACGAAATCTAAGCTTACTAAACCCATGTCTAGATATAATACTCTTTTCAAGATTGAAGTAGTCTTCATCTGTTGGCAGTTGATTTTTAAGCACTGATTTCCAGAAAGAAGTTAAATTACCTGCCAAAAGAATTTGCAGCTTGAAATGACATTTGTGCAGTGAAGACACAAACAGAGAAGACCTAAAAACGATAAGGGACATGTCCATTAGGAGTACTGTGCTTCTGGTATCCCATTGGAACCCACCTAGAATGTGTTGCACCATTATGGACTTCTGTGTGTGTATGCATAAGGTGTGTTAGTGTGTTATCCCAGTTGAGAGGCTTACACAGGGTGTGTGTTGCTTTGGAAACAAAGTACTGGTCAATAAGTCACTTGTGTGTTAATTGAAAAAAGTTGTAAAAACCATGCTTTTTTTTTTTTTTGGATTGTGTTACAAAAATATACATCACTATTGCAGTCACCGGTGAGGGTGGCACCATGGGGCAGTGGTTAAGCATTGTTGCCTCACAAGACGACATGGTTCGCAGGTTAGCTCCCCGGGTCGTCCTGGGTGCCTTTCTGTGCAGAGTTTGCATGTTCTCCCTGTGCGGGTTTCCTCCGGGTACTCTGGTTTTCTCCAACAGTCCAAAGACATGTGGATTAGGTAAACTGGCTGCTCTAAATTGCTCAGAGGTGTGAACATGAGTGTGAATAGTCCCAGCCACAAGGAGCACAAGTTAGTGCTGTCGTAGTGCCGGTCCCAAGCCTGGCTAAACTGGAAGGGTTGCATCAGGAAGGGCATCCAGGAGAAAACGTGTGCCAAATTGACCAACGGACGACGGATGTTCTGTTGTGGCGACCCCAAACTGGAGCAGCCAGAAGAAGAAGAGTGTAGTCAACAGTGAATTATGCTGAGAGTATTTATGCTTTTTTTTCTTTCATTACTTATTTTCAGTTTTCAAAATATTACATATATTTTCAGTGAATCAACTAAATATGATTTTAGTTACTTTAGTTAATGCAAAAGGTCAAAGGGTAGACCTGTTGAAATGAAATGAATGAAAAGGAAAGGAAAAGAAAGGAGAGAGAAAGCCCACAGAGCTACGACTATCACGCTTTATTACGCTGATCCTGACCTCATTTGTCTGTTTTGTTGTTGTTAAACAACCTTAAAAACACACTTCTCCTTTCCCTGTCCGTATATCATATACTGGTGTAACCCCTGAGATGTGCTATCAGTGGGTTTGAAAATATGTGTATTTCTACTGTCCCCCCCCCCTTTTTTGTAGAAAAACTGATACAACAATCTGATGCAAAAATCTGTCACAGAGGAAATCAACTCCATAGTCTCCTTTGTTGTCAATGATAGTCAAGTAAAAAAAAAAAGAAGCTATTAATATATTTTGTTTCATTCTCTCCTGTTTCCAATTTATAGTGCTTCAGTACAGTCAGGGCGGGTCTGAAGGGCAGCAAGGCGTCCGGTCTTGATGAAATCTCCCCTGAAATGCTGAAGTACGGTGGCCAGCAGCTTCTCGATAAACTTACTGAACTTTGCGAAGGATTGTGGTCAACTACCAAAGTCCCAGATGACTCGAGAACAGGAGTCATAGTCAAGCTCCCTAAGAAAGGCAACCTAAGTGACTACAACAACTTGTGAGGCATTATTTTCCTTTCCGTACCAGGCAAAGTCGTTACCCTGGATTCGATAGTTGAACAAAGCATTGCACATCAACAATGGCTGCCGATCAATTTCATCGACTTCATGAAAGCATTCGATAGTCTACACCTACCCACGCTTTGGAACATTTTATGAAGCTATGGAGTTTTGGCACACTTCGTGAGCTTCTTCAAGTCGCTCTACCAGTGCTGTATCCACATGGATGTGACGGTGTCACTGACTTCTTTGCGATTGAATCTGGCGTACGACAGGGATGCATCCTGTTGCCTTTCCTCTTCCTCATCGCCATCAATTTTGTATTAAAGCAATCAGTGGAACATGAAGCAGTGGGCATCCCCTGAAGCCTCCCACCTGGTAGACCTCGATTTCGTATACGATATAGCCATCTTGGGATCGACCCAAGAGGAACTCTGAACAGCAACAACAGCGCTAGAAAGAGAAGCAGCAAAGATCGGTTTGCAGATTAGCGTCAGTAAGACAAAAGTCCTACGGATTGGATATGCCTGAGCGAGAATACCCTTTAACATCAGCCAGCATCGGGTCGAAGGGGTCCCAGAATTCATGTACTCTGGTCAGCTTCATCTTGGCTGATGGGGACACTGACTGGGATGAGACCTGCTGTCTCGGCAAGGCCTTGTCGGTTCTACAACACCTTCGACCTGTCCTAACACATCCTCCATCGGCACCCTGACGAAGCTTCGTCTCTTCAATTCAATCGTTGTCCCAACTGCCCTCTATACAGCTGAAACCTAGAGAGCAACAAAGACCATCTGTCGCAGTCTGAACGTCCTGCAACAACAAGGCCTGCGACGAATTCTCAACGTGTCAAATAGGGACCAAGTCACAAATGAAGAAATACTTAGACGAGCGAACGGCTGCCCCCTAACCAAAATGGTCACTATGCGATGACTCCAGTTCGCAGGTCATATCCTACGCCTACCTCGCACGTGGCCCGCCAGGGTCATCATTATCTGTAACCCGCGTGTTGGCAAGCGAAAGCAAGGCCGGCCAAGGATCACATGAGATGAGAGTCAAACATGGCTTGAGGCATCTTTGAATCATAACGAATGTTAGCGCACTTTGATGAGTTGTTTTTTAACCATTCTATATTATACATACAATAAAGTGTCATATAGCTATGTTTACCCCGTCGCTCGAGATTAGGCTCCAGGTTTCTTCACGACCATGACGCATAAGTGGTATAGATAATGGATGGATGAATGGATACAGTATATTTATCACCATATGAGAGGTTTTACTTTTAGGAAAGGTTCTCTTAAATCCCTTCCGAAACCCTTTTTTCTTGAGATTGTAGCCTGTTGTGATCTATGAAGGCTGCTATCAGGTAACTGTGTGATTGGGAAGATGTGCTGAGACAGGAGACGACTGTGTAAAGCCTCAAAGAGAACTAATGAAGTCAGCTACTTCACACTAGCGAGGACACAAACCACAAGGTTTTCTAACAGAGGGACAGGTTACAAGTGGGCTTTCATTGTAGTATATTATATATATATTTATATTTATATTTATTGGAACACTGAAATTTTAAAGAAACCATCTGATTCACAGAAGCAGTACCTCTAGACTATAAATTCACAGTAAGTAAAATAACTGAATGGTTTTCTGGGGTAAACAGAATTTATTTTCATTTAATTATGATAAAGACTAACATGAAAACACCTGTGAACTTGTTTTTCCTTTTTTGTGTCTCACAGTTGTTGTGTCCTCAGCTCCTTCTGAACAGCACGGTGAAGGGAAACGCTGCAATGCTGAAAAACACAAACATGGAAAAAACAGCAGAGACTCAGGGCACAGCGGAGAATCAGTACAGGAGAATCTGAGCAGGAGAACCAGTTCACATCAGGTCGTGAACTCCTGAGGCTTTTCTCACCTAGCCAGTCTAGCAAGGACTCCAGGTTTTTCTCTCTCTGTGGATTTCGAGTCAGGGGCATCCTGCACAACAACTTGAGAGATGATTTCCAGTCATCACAATTAGTTTCTACGTGTATGCTTTAGAAAATTGACTGCAGAAAACAGACAAGGGTTAAAGTGACGTTCGGACTGACTACGTGACTCACCGTCAGACTCTGAAGACTCCTCTGAATCAGCATATACCTGAGAGAGCAGAGTGTATAAAATGATGGACTGGCTCAGAAATTTAACATTAGTTTTGGAACCAGTTTCACAGTTTTAGGAATGAACATACTGAGGCTTGTTATGAAACCTGATGTGATATAAACTGATGTGTCAGGATGTGTAATAATGCATGATTAAGCACAGAGACGCAGACAGACAAAGTTTCTGCGCACAAGCAACAGACAGATCTTTCTTACGTGCACACCTCATTGCCACAAACCATTTCTTCTGCAGCTTCAGACAGGTTGGGCAACTCTCTGAGGGAGACAGAGAGGGATAAAAAGCTATGTGTTCTTTGTTAGTTGACACATTTAATTCCGGTTCCCGTTTCCAGCACATTTAACACAAAAACAAAAAAGCCTGTCTGAGGCACGTCTGCGAGCTCCTCCGCCTGAGGCCACACCAATTACCTGAAAAACACTGTGTATTTTGGACCGGGCAGGACACTGGATTATCTAAACTGTGTTACACAGAACAAGCCTACAGCTACAACCGCACGATTCTGATTTAACAGGAACTGTCAAACCTCTCGCTGACTGGTTTATAGACATGCTCTTTTAGGACGGGATATTTAAGTAATAGCTAAACAATCCTGTCAGCCTGTTGGCTAAGCAATGACTTGATGGCGCCTTCTCTATTTTATAACTACAGCCTCCAGGGAGTCGCCCAACGTAGCACGTAGACCTAGCGACAAAGATCCTCTTTATATATAGCTGGTTCACGTGTCCTGAATCTGGATTGTAACCTCAAAGGATCTGAATGCATTTACAGTTGTACTGATGTGTCTCGGATTAGCCACACTGTAACCCAATTGCTGTATCATAGGGAATTCATATTGTGTCGTTTACACAGTGTTGGCAGTCTTTTAAATTTTAGTGGTAGTGTCTCATACAAAAGTCCAAAATCCACATTCAAAAAATAACAAAACAGACAGGACATCAAGTATACATACGAGGGAGAATCCAAAAGTAAAGGCAAAATAAATTTTGTATTATTTACAGCTTTAATAGAAGTAACAGAGCAAAACTGTAGCTCACGTTCCCACATAGTCCCCATGCAAGACGATGATTTTGTTGTATTGTTCAACTAGCTTCTGGATTCCCGGAGAGAAGTTTTTCGGCTGCTCCCGAAGCCAGGTGAGCACCGCTGCCTTTACTTCATCATCAGAGATGAATCTGTGACTGTACAGCGCCTCATTCGGTGGACCGAAGATGTGATAATCACTCAACACCAGGGCTGTAAAGGGGATGTGGAAGACGTTTGAACCTAAGCTGATGCACTGTCTCTACTGTCACTGCTGTTGTTTGAGGATGTGCATTGTCATGGTGCAGCAAGACTGTTTTGGACAGCATTCCTCTTCTTTTGCTGTGAATTGCAAGTTTAGGTTCATTTTGCAACAAGGCACAGTCATTTGCACTGTTTGCTGTTATGGAATAGACGCCTTCATGTCCCAAAAGAACGTTAACATGATTTTCTTCTTCGCTGGAAAAGATGGATGCCTCCACTTCATGCTTTGTCTTTTGCTCTCTGGGTTATTATGTAATTTAAACATTGCCTTTACTTTTTGATTCTCCCTCATATATCCTCCTGAGACCCCAATGTCGTCCAGAGAGGACATCACATTTCCCCCCAAACTACATTGTGTGTATTTCCTTGAAAGATCCTCATATGAGGACCATTGGGTTTACTCTTTTGCCAAACTTCTTCCTGTTTGGAGACAATGATCAAGTTGAATAGTTATGAGTTATGAAAAAAGAGAAACAGTGAGGAGAATGGACAAGGCACAAGCCGTTAAACTTCAGGTCTCAGGATGATATAATCAGAATCATAGATCAGAGTTCATCATCCACACCTAGTGGTCATCCACACAAAGATTTTAGTCCTAACTGTAAAAAGCCTATTGTTTTATGATCATCTCTGTTAAAGGTTCACAATGTAAGACTCAGCTGATCGCAATCAACTGAATGCCCCTCCCTTATTCACCCCTTTCCAAACGTCTATCGGAACCCATGATGGCTGCTACGTGCTTGTAGGGTACTTTCAATACGTACATTCAAGCTCATTTGCTTGTTCTAAGTAATAAGAATATTCTACATTTTTCAAAATTTGGATTGTCAAACTTCTCTCATCCTTCTTCTATCTTTTTCTTCCTTCTGGTGTTTCTTTCCAGATTCACACTGACACTTGAAAATTGTGAAACATGGAATGCATTTTCTAGAGGTCTGTTCATTTTGGGTTACTGTAGCAGGGCAACATGGTGGCTAGGTGGAAGAAAACATAGTTACAAATACAACCCGAATTCCAGAAAAGTTCAGACGTTCTTTAAAGTTGAATAAAATGAAAACTAAAAGACTTTCAAATTACGTGAGCCAATATTTTATTCACGACAGAACATAGATAACATCACAAATGTTCAAACTGGGAAATTGTACTTTATCCACTAAATGAGCACATTTCAAATTTGATGCCTGCTACAGGTCCCAAAAAATTTGGGACGGGGGCAACAAACGGCTGAAAAAGCAAGAAAGTTTAAAAAGATTCAGCTGGGAGAACATCTAGCAAC
>JAQMCW010000001.1:10355245-10367656 GCA_030068335.1 Chrysichthys cranchii
GACTATGGTACACTATTTAAATGAAGAAACTGGCTTTATGCTATGTTCTTTTGCTCCTGATCTTTTTTGGGGGGGGGGGTGAATGTAGATCATTGGTCTGAGCGTAATGTCATGCACTCTTGTGACCAGTTATGTTCTGACAATTTTCTGAATAAAATCTGTGAGAGACCTTTTGTAGCAACACTTGCCTGAAAGCCACCAATAGACGGACAGCATAGGATAAGAAACGCAAGGACGGCTGCAAAAACGGCATTACCAATGGTGAAACATTGACAAAACATGACAAAATCATTCATGTTAATTGGTAATGTTACCAGTTTACATCCATGGCTCACTCATACAGTGCATTGCAAATCTATCATGTAAGCTAATCGACAGAAAAAGTACTGTTTAGTACTATCACACTTTTTAGAAAAGTCAGCTGATTATTTTCCTGCCTTCACATGAGTCTGTGCTTTCTGTAGGCTCAGATTCCTGTACTAACCTGACAGGAGTTTAACCATTGCTGTTGTAGCCCAGCCACTTCAAGGTTCAGCATTTTGTGTATTCTGAGATGCTTTTCTACTCAGAACATCTGGAAAGACTGATTCCTGCATTACCATAGCCTTCCTTACAGCCTGAACCAGCCTGGACATGCTCCTCAGACCTCTTTCAGAGCTGTTGAACTAGGCATTTCTGCCTGACATTCTACTGCACAATGGATGTTTTTTTTTTTTTTGTTTTTCTCTCACCAATTTATATAAACTCTTATGACTGCAAGGCTGTTGTGCACCAGAATCCCAGGAAATCAGCACTTCTGGCACCAGCAACCATGCCATGCTGTGAGTTCACACTCAGGGGGCACGGTCACAGTGCTCTTAACTTCATTGTTGGACCTTCACTGACTGCAGCCAGAAGCAAGGTCTTGAGCCTGCTTTGGGTTCTCGATCAGCATGTCAGGACTGGCTGCTACAGAAATGGATCTGGCTTTGCTGATCTTGTGTGTGTATAAGGTGTGAGTTGCTAGTGATGGGGTCAATGAAAAGCCACCATATCCTTTCTCCTACCAAATTACCGATCGGTTATCAAACAGCGGTGATGAATTATGTCTGGGACAGGGCCTAACTCGCAATTGCTAATATCCAAGTCTCAGAGGCCAGCTGATATCCATTTGGATGATTATACAGGAACTACTCAGATCAGTTGAGGTTTTTGTTTCCTAATATCCGTAAACAAGACAATTAAGACGACTAATTCTCCAAAATCAGAGCTCATCTGGCTTGAACTGAACTGCATTGTTTTGTCTGACTAGTAAATTTAGCCTCTCACACTTGGCCATTGCTTTGTCTGGATCTTGAAGACTTCAGCTTAACTTCATGTGAATGAGGTTTGAGAAAGCCTCCAAAGCTGGATATGTAAACCCTCACTATGAGATCATATGTTACAAGTGTCTGTGTTGAACCGGGGTAATCAGTAGTTTGATAGTGCTGTGGCCTCCTGTTCCTCTAGTGGCCTCTCTATCTGCGGCCACAGTTTGACTTCTCCCGTTCCCGTTCTCTTCATCAGCACAGCCACCAGACATGTTCTATGTGGTTTTCGGAAAGTGGTCAATCCTTGTGCTCGGGTGTCTGTTAAAATTCAAAAATAAACATTTCCCCCTTTTTTTTTTTGGCTGGGGACTGAATAGACCGTGCCTCAGCATGTGGGGTCCTGGGGTTCCAAATAAAGCCAGAATCCCCCCTTACTCTCCATGTTAATTTAGCCGTACCATCAAATAAGCATTCTGCTAGGTAGATTTCTACGTCAGATTAGGCATGTTTCTCTGCAAAGCTGTGTTCTTGTTAAGGCCCAGACTGATCTGAAATTGAGCTTCTAGTATGGGAATCTATGTGTGTATACATGTGTGTCTCTGCATGTGCATCTGTGCATAGTTGTGTGCATGTGCAGGGATGCAGGGGTCAAGCTAGTGCTACAGGAAATGGAAACCTGTGATTGACAGACCAAAGGAGAGTAGCATTGATTCTGCAGTCTACCCAGACTAGTCCACCGGAGGCAATTAGGCCTTGTGGTTTCTCTCGGTTAATATTAAGATGAGGTGCAGTAAAGGGGGGAGGAAGTTTGCACTGGCCCATGTGCAGGTGGTTGGACCAGACCGGAGGAATTTCTCTTAACATTCAGAATGTCTCCCATCTGAATGTCTGCTGAACCTTGAACCCCAAGCGAGAAAGGATGCATTTTGAAGTTGTTTTACAGATGTTGAAGCGGTTCCATGTAGCAGCTAACCTTTACTCCATGCAGGTCCTGATGTGCATGAATGTGATGGTTCAATAGTCCATAAACAGACAGCTACCTTGGCTTTTAAACTGCATTTGATGAATCAGTGAACAAAGATTCAGTACAATACAATCCATCTTTCTCTCCTCCTCTGCACACACATTTCCTTCCTTTTGTTTTGTCTAATGGACTTGATTATCCTGCTGATTTCCAGCCACTTCCCTCTACATGACCTCTACAGTTTTATTGAGATCTTGTATTAAGATATTTTATGGTATGTACGATGGCCATGGCCTGCCACACATAAGTGGATCAATGCAAGAGCCAGAAGAATTGATTGTGCTCTAATTTGTCCATTTCCACTGTTTTAATCATTCTTTTTGTTTGGTCTTGCACCACATTTGTGGTCTGCGACTTCCATAGGACAACATAGTTAGTTTCCTGACTGCTTGTCTTTAGGCCTGAACCAGTATTGTTGCTTCATTGAACTATTTCCTTTGAAAGCCATTTGTCCTCCTCTCGACATCCTTTTTCTTTCACTCTTGCGCTGTCCATTTTCTTGCCAAGTTGAAGGAAATTCTTTCCCCCTGCTGAGGAGCGAATGTTTCTGAAATTCTTCCTTTGCCTCTCTTGACACAGTTTGAGACAATTTAGTAATTTATAAGGAATGTGTTTGGTGCCCAGAGAGAAAAAGCCATTGCACTCTTGTTTTGTACTAATTTACATGGCGAAGACACATTGTTCTCATCTCTCTCTCTCTCTCTCACTCTCTCTCTCTTGTTTCTACTCCCTTTCCCAGTAGAGGAGAGGTAGAGAAGATGCTTCCAGCTGTACTTATGGTAACAAGGATAATTCACTGCATAATTAGCCCCACTTGTGCCATTTCCTGACCCACTCTCCATCAAAATTCGTTCTTCCACAGCAAGAGTGGAAAAGAGACGTGATCTCTCTCTCTCTCTCCTCCTCCTCCTCCTCCTCCTCCTCCTCGTTGTGTTGATTTTCTGATTTATGCTCTGTGTGTGCTGATGTGGTTTGCTTCATTTCTAGTGTTGGAGCATGCAGGGTTGCAGGCCACAAGGTGTCATTCACTGTTGTCGATCCCCGTCTGTGTCCTCCTTGTCTCTGTCTCGCCATTTCTCTCTCTCTCTCTCTCTCTCTCTTGATCTATTACTGGCTCTGTTTTGCTGCATCTCCTTCTCTCTCAAACCTGGGCTCTGGTTCTTCTGTCAAGAGCAAGGATAATTAGACATTCAAGCTTGTGGTTTGCTTGGTTTGCCTCAGAATAACGCAGATTGAAATCTGTCCCGGAGAAGTTCTTGTTTTGTTTCAGTTCTCAAAAGATCTGAGTAACTATAGGGCATTGACATAGTAGCTGACGGACGAGCTTCATAGTTAAATAATAATAGACTTGCATTTTTGTTTTAGACTCAATAATCGGAGTGTAGTGACCGTAGACTGTTTTCAGCAGCCCTCCTGTGTTTAGGCAAAGAAATCTCCTGCAGCATGCCTATAGGTTAGTGTATTTGTTTATCTTGTATGCCGGTTTCTTTAATCAAAGGTGTTCTTGGCTTCAGTTCTACAGAGATTGATGACATGATACGCAAGTCTACAAACCTGCTGCTCACAAGAACTCTTAGTAACTGCCTGCAGTATGCCATCAAGAAGAAGAATGTGGGATTAGCAGAGGTGAGATGGTTTATGCTCTCTTATGAGTAGGCCAACATTAGAGTTCTGTGTGCATATAGAGTATCTTAAAAAAAAAAAAAAACAAAAGTGTTAACGTGAGCAGTGCATCATTAGCACACTGGCTGGATGCAAATTCTTGGGTGAATCCTACCAAGTATGAGTGTATTCTGTGCCTTTTGGTTCTCGCGTTCCTCCCAGGGAAGGACACTTTTTGAACATTCTTAAGCACCCATTATACCTACCATTGCCCTTCCTCGCTTGCTCCGCCCTGCTCTCAGTTCAGCCGACTGTGGCTCTCTCTTTTGAGTGTGTTTAGTCTGTTCCAACCACTATCGATGCAGAGATGTTAGCGTCCCGCTTCCTTTCAGCCCTGTTTATAATCTTACCACTCCAGATAGAAAGTTCATCTGGGTGCCACTGATTGAAGAGAGCCAAAGACGTGGGGTAAAGAGTTGGGGGAGTTTTCGTTATGATTTTGAGGTAGTTCACTGAAAGGGCAACGCGCTGCTTGCCCACTCTCACGCTACCTTTCTCTGGTGGAAAAACCCTGCCACCCCCACCTCCTCATAAACAGACACACACACACACACACACACACACACACACACACACACACACACACACACACACCTCTATGCTTAATGCCAGATCAGATATCGAAAACCTCCAGCTTCTGTAGTTCACTGGTGGTGTGGCAGTTCGGCTGTTTGACCCAGGCTCAGTGAGCCTCGGGAAAGGGTCCGTATTGAGGTCTGGCCTAAATTAGTCCACTGTGCGTTGCATGGCTGCTGACAGCCCTGGCCTGTCTTTGTACCCCTGAACCTTGGCTCACTGACTGAACTCAGACCAGTCTGTTTTCTGTTTTTGAGTAAACCCATCTCATAATGTACAACACTGGAGGAAGGAGCAGTTTAGGAACCACCTGTAACTGTAGGCTGAGATTTGCAAGGCCCCAGTTGCTTTGTTTTCTATACAGCATTTAAGAAAGTGTGCATTAACCAGTGACCGATAGTTCCCTCCCGTAAACGTGTAAACATTGAACTTGTTTATTTTATTCACTGTAATGAAATGAAACGCACACCTGAATACAATGGTCCTAGCTGGATCAATATTGTCTGTCTGTCTGTCTACATTTGCCTTGAATTACATGGAACTAAATCTGATTCATCTAGTTGGTTCAAATCATCGTAAACACGACACACCTCGAGTTGTCCTGTCACTACTTGGAAGAGTTCATCTCCAACATCACCAACGTGCCCCCAGACACCGTTAACACCACCAAACTGTATGGCACCTCCACCTTTAAGGTAGGAGAGAACCCGCTTTCCAAAATTTAGAAACCTACTTTTATACGTTGGCATTGCATGAATTGGTGTTAACACAACAGTCATGTTAATGGTGTAATATTAAACACAAGCTGAATTTATTCTCCCTGCATTAATGCCTTTGTCTGTTTTTACTTTAAATTCCTGTCTGCCAAGTTCATATATAGTACAGGATTGTTTTGATGACATAACCATTACTGTTGCTAGACTGGTCTGTAGTATGAGAGTGTGTGTGTGTGTGTGTGTGTGTGTGTGTGTGTGTGTGTGTGTGTGTGTGTGTGTGTGTTCATGTAGGATGCGAGGCATGCAGCAGAAGAGGAGATCTACACCAACCTGAATCTAAAGATTGATCAGTTCCTGCAGCTGGCTGATTATGATTGGATGGCAGCTCAAGGGGGTGGTCAGGCCAGTGACTACCTGAGTGACCTCATTGCCTTCCTTTGCAGCACCTTTGCAGTGTTCACACATCTGCCCGTGAGTAACCTTTTACTCATGCACACACGCTCGGTCTTATTCAGTATGGAAGTTGCTTCCATTTTCATTCCTTTTCAAGTACAGCAATTCTTTTCACTTTTTATAAATGTGAAACATGTTCTGACTGTGAAAGTGCGTGCGTGCGCGCACACACCCACACACTTATTACAGCATGCTTATCAGTCATGTTTCAGATGGACTTATTCTGGCCATGCTATTACATACATTTGTAAAGTTCTTTGTTGTTTTACATTTATATGTTCACATGTCTGACAGATCTTGGAACGTAAAGTTGTTAGAAAGGTTACTTGATGACTTTAATGTTCCAAGGAGCTCTTGTCTATTGAGCCTGTTGCTTGAAAGGGGATTATGAGCACACTGCACTTGAACTTGGAGTTGAGGTTAAGTGAGATCAGTGCAGTAAGAGGATTGGGAACCATCGTGCAGGGGGCCTCCCTGTTCGCCTCTCAGCTGCCACTGAGCTAAAGGGAGCTGATGGTATGACCTAGATGTAGCTCATGTTGGAGAACTTCATGCCCTTGGTACAGCCTGGCTTTGACCCCTGACCTGAAGTGGATTTAAGCCAGACAAAAGCTTTCCTTGACGTACCCTTCCATGGGCCTCTGCTAAACATCCTTCCCTTGCTGGATTAGCAGGGCTAACAGTCCCAGTGCCAGAACTGGCCCCCGGGGTTACACAGCGGCCTCTGTCCCCTGACAGAGGCGCTGAAAGCTGCTTCCAGCAGCCCCCCTTTCCCCTCCTGTAATCTCCTAAATCTCACAATGCCCTCTGACCCAACATTGGCTAAGGGGGATGTGCCCCTTTTCACATAAATAACATCCTGAGCAATTTTGGGTGGATTTCAGCTGAAGGGGCAGCGTTCGCCAGTGATTTTCTTATTTTCCCAGTACACATATAGTTTTAGTCATACTCACTCAGTTCTTTGAAGTTTTTGTAATTTCTTATTTTTGCATCTGAATCCTCTTCGTAAAACTTTCTCTTCATCCTGCTCTAGCTTGAACATTCCATATCCATGAAAATGCAGCCATGCAACTGTGCGAGTTAGCAATGGCAGTTTAGATGTGGATTTCAGGTCTGCAGCGGCGTGCAGGTGGCTGTCTGCCTTTTTCACAGAAAAAGTGTTGGTGCTGGTTCGGGGATTGCTGTTTAATCTAACACACCAGCACAAAAATGTTCTTGGTCTGGGATCAAGGACGGCTGTCGTTTAGTCACCATAATAAATCTGGGAGCCAAGCTATTTTCATTTTGGCCATTAAAAAAAAAAAAAAAAAAAAAAAAAAAAAAAAAGATTTCTAAAGATCTTTAAGAAATGGCAGGAAAATAAACAGGAATTTTGTGCTAATGCTAATATATCCTTAAAGCAGCATTTGGGAAAAAAATTAAAAATACAAGAATTACAGCATTACGTCTACCATGATTGATGTAATTTTAACCTCCGTTTGTGTTTGCTCCAGAACCTGTACCAACACCTGGGTAGTGGAAAACGGGTATCTGAAGCCACATCTTCATCCGTCATGTGAACACCCTTGTCCTTGCCCACCCACTATACACACACCCAGCAGTGACTCACTAACAGAGATTTGGGTTTCCGTGAAAGAATTGGACAACCGCATGGTCATCAGTCTTGTGTATAATCCCTAAATCACAGGTCGTAATCCCTAAGGCACAGTCATAAATATGACCTATGACCTAAAAACAGTCCCTTTCCTCCTCCTCTCTCTCCTTTTTAGGGCAATCCCATAGAGCACGCCAGACTGCCGGTGAGTATGGCTGCCGTGTGTGCTTAAATGCTGGCATAACCTTAACCTTAAGTCATGATTGCAGTGTAGCACTACCGCATGTTGTTCATCTGACGGCTCCTTTTGGTTCAATGACTTATTGTAGATTGTAATGAAACAGTGGTTGGGTTTATTTTGGGGTCCTTAATAGGCTGCTTTTGGGACCAAATGTAGAGTGCACTATTTGTCAGGCGTTATTAACCTTGGCCTTCAGAGGCATTCGGTCATGGCACTGAGATCCATTTTGAATTAAGGCACTTGCTGACATTCACTCGAGCATTCCTGTACTTACTTTGCCTTTTTCGTACTTCAAAAATGCATGAAGCATAATGGGCAGTCACTGTTTAGAGACCTCCAAGAGCAATTCTGAATGAGCTTCAGTAAATTAGCTTGATGATCTCACCCGAACAGTGTAGAGATGCACCTTCAGCGAACTGCTGCTCTGTTCTCGTCCCAGGACTCTTATTCACAATATGCTCAGACTGGAGGTTCTTTGAAAACACCGAGTACTGTTTGACTTGAAGCCCGGTGCACGCTGGAGGGTTTTTAACTCTTAACTAATTTTAAAAATGGACATGACAGGTTTAACCAATTTTTTAACATTGTACTTGTAAGAACACAGTCAAGATACCGGACCACATATTTGGGGATTATCCTAATAATACGTTTTCACAGTGGCCATTCCAGGGATTTGGCATCTTGTGTGATCAAACATGACTTTGGAGTAAAACAATTATGGAGGCAGACTGACTTTGTCGGCTGGTTGCACTTGTTTGTGTGTGCCGTTTCACGCCGAAAAACGAAATACTGTACGATGAGGAAAAAAAGCCTGGATTAAGTCATGACTGAGAAGATGGCATCAGTATGGTTTATACCTATAACAGTGTGATCTGCAGATGAGCTAATGCAGCCTACTGCTACAAGCTAACCTTAGTCACTATACAGCATAGAAAGTAAATGTATCCTTTTTTTTTTTTTTTTTTTTTTTTTTAAACATTATCTGAACTTCCACTGCCAAAGAGATGCCTTTCTACACAAGGACACACCATCCAGTTGATGATCCCAGTCAGCTCGTTCTCATTCGCCATCACGTTTGACATTTTCCTTCATTTGAAATTGGAGAGGCTCCGATCCAGTTGGTGAGCTTAAAATTGCCTGTAAACCCCTCACTCTGCAGGATTATTTGGGCAGATAATCGGTTCCAACCAGCCTCGAATTTGGAGCCACCCCTGTGATTATCTGGAGGGGCAAATCGGACCCGAATCTGCCCAATTATCCTCTAGTGTGGGGCCAGCCTGGCTCTTCTACACTTGTATATTCTCAGCATTTAAAAAAAAAAAAAATCTCACTATCTGCTCACTCTTTTAAGTCTAGTTCTTCACTGTTATCTCAGGGAGCTTTTCCTTGTCACTGTTCCCTCTGGTTTGTTCATTTGTAATAGAAATCCATATTCCTGTGAAGCTGCTGCTGTGAAAATCACTATAGAAATGACAAAATCAGACAGAAAGTGAACTGAATAGCAAAACTCCTTTAGCCCCTGACCTGCACTCCATTCCACCATGACTGTTGGGTTTTATTGTATTAGACCATGTAATCCTTTTTTGATATGGTGCGTCAGAGTATTATGTATGCAATAACACTTCCAGCCAGACACGGGGAGGGCCCCCCTTGTTTTTTTTTTTTTTTTTTTTTTTTTTTTTTAAGCAAAGATTTAATGTGTGAAATCTTGCATGCACAAGCCTTATATGTTCTCAAAGATGAAGGCAACAAGGAAAGAAGACCAAGAAAGTTTTATGGCATAAAAGACTAGCCACAAAAATGATTTTCCCCTTTTTCGCCATAACCAAAAGAATTGTTCTGGCATGACATGTCTAGACAAGGGGACACAAAAAAATTAGTTTTTGAGGTTAGAAACAAATGTACTGACAAAATCATGGTTAGTGTAGTTAAAAGCTCTCTGCCTCCGTGCCTGCATGGCCTCCAGGCTGACTGTTTCACAAACAGTCTAGAATACCTCCCGAGTCCGAGCCACACAAACCTTTGGCTGGCGGTCCTGAAACATGCATAACGCACGAGTGGAGCCCTGCACTGCTGCGCTATTCTGCTCCTGTGTCCCATGATGCCCCGATTACACGATACTGAATTTTGTAGGACATGTGGCGCACACTTCTGAACCGTGAAACCAGTGAAGCTTAGCGTCCAGTGTCTCCGGGCTCATTTCTGAAGAAAATACCCTCAGCGCAGCAGTCTGTATTCTAATAGCAAGTAATGGAGGCACTTTTTTTTTTTCTAGTGGTTACAGTGTTGTTTTTTTGTTTTTTTTTCCTCTAGTGCAGTGGGCTACTCCTAAAACACGGTATTGCATTTATTTAAAAAATGGATGCTTTTTAATGTCTGTATGAGGGGGTGTTCAAGTATACACTGAGATTCAGATGTACAAATGAACACGTGCACGTGTATATACACAGTAGGTCACAGGATACCAGTAAAGGTCAGACAAGGTTACGATGGTGGTAATGTCACTGCAGAAGTGTTGGTGTGTGTATGTGAAATGTGGGAGACCACCAGAGCAGTGTGTGGGTTTTTTTTGTGTGTCGTGTAAACTGAAAGCATTCACAGAAAGAAAAGTGTTGGAACACTGTTGGAACTTCATGCACTATGGGAAGTGTAATGAATGCTGGGATGGAACTGATTCGCAGTTCTTGTGCACGTTTGCTTTTTGTAAATGGTGACTGGTAAGAGGCAGGAACATTTCAAAATATGTGTTGTAAAAGTTGGTTTTTGAAAGTTAGTGGTTTGCCTTGCGGGCTTGTGAATTAATTGACCTCAGTGGTGATGCAAATAACAGTTCTACCAAATCCCAACTGCTAGCTCTTTTTTTTTTTTTCTTCTTTTTTTTTTTTCCTTTCTTCTTCTTTTTTTTTTTTTGCTTCTTTTTTTTTTGGCTCAAGCTGTTGGAAAATATTTCAATCACCGGTACCTTGCAGCACTGAAAACAGTTCTGCTGATGAACGATTCAGGAAAGCAATTTTTACTATTTCTCTTATCATTATGAAATGAATTTATTTGTAATTTCATTGATGACAAACTGGGGGGGACCATAGTTCTTCAGGTGGAAACTTGTAAGTGGGAATTTCAGTACATCCTAGGGTTGGCCAGCACCCCTGTAATTCTACTCTTTTTTGTTAAAATCTTCAAACATCTTTATCTCGTGCTTTTCCTTTCCTTAAATTCAGTCCACTTCCTATTTTTTTTTTGTCCTTTATTATATCTGTATCCCTGTCTTGTCTCTATAACTGTACTCCACCGATCTGTTCTCTGTGGTGTGTTTATTTTCACAGCCGTGTGCTGCTAAGTGCTTTTTAATGAGGGCTTTGACGAGTCCTTCTCTCCTTCTTTCTCCTTCGTTCTCTCTTCCTGTCAGTGTCTCAAGCTAATTGTTAACATGCCTCTGCTCTGAACTGTAAAACAAGTGTGCTACTGTGAGCGGTGCGTACCTTCCTAAGCTTGACCTTGTGTGAAACAGAAGCTGAGAGACGGTAGGCACACATGCTATGTGCTGTGTGCCCTATGAACTGCTCCCATGTCTACCCGAGGGAACAGTCCAGGTCTCGGAGCACGAAGGGTCCCACTTTACCTTCTCCAGCTATTACTCGATCTGTTTAGCTCTGCATGTGTGTGAGAACATGTAAATGGCGTGCACACATGTGTTTGTGTCTCTGTGGTACTGGTCCTAATCAGTCATTTGAATTGTACTGTTACGTTACATTACATTACATTGTAATACCGTCATTTGGCAGACGCCCTTATCCAGAGCGACTTACATTTTTATCTCATTTATACAACTGAGCATTTTGCGGTTTTTTGAGGCCTTGCTCAAGGGCCCAACAGTGGCAGCTTGGCGGTGCTTGGATTTGAACTCTAAAACCCCTGAGCTACCCCCTGACATATTGTGTCATTAAAAGTGAATGTTTGTGATTCAGGGCTATCCAGACTGTCAGTGAAGCATTTATGTATATGAAGAAGGAGCCAGGAATTTAGAGACTTGTAATGACCACGAGAAAGAATTGCATTTTATTTTGTGAGTGGGCTTAACCACTACACTTGTTGTGTACGTGCGTATGTGACCACTTTGTGAAGTAGATACTCTTTAGCTGGCTCTGATTAACGTTGGCTATGTTCAGACTTAAATCTGATGTTGGTTTTTTTTTTTTTTTGGCATACCTGATTTAAGTAGGAAAGATTTTCGTCAGCAAAAACACGTTAGGAAATCTTTTTCCAATTTGATTCGAGCCATGTTTGACAATTGGATTTCATTTGGTTTTCCTGTTCTTAGTTTTTCTCTTGAGATCGGAAAATTGTGACAAGAACTGTAGCATAGACGCAAAATGTACATAAAGGTAGGTGAGATGAGCAGAGTCCCTGAGCTTGGAGCAGTGAACGCATGGCTTATCCGCCGTCTTTGCTTGCCGTAACTCTTCAGTTTTTGTTTTTCTTGTCTGTACCAGATACACTGCGAGTGGTTACTAGATGCTGCCCAGATGCTGACATGTCTACTGTAAAAATTTCCCTGCTGGTAGCAAACTAACTCCTGAACTTTCCTCTGCCTCACGCTAATCATTGTCTGCATGCCTGGGTAATGTAGCTATGCAAGGCAAATGTAACTACAGTCCAAATAAACAAATCAGATTTGGTGGCTTGTACTTTGTAATCAGACTTAAGAAGTAAACAGATTTGGCCTGATTTAGGACCACATTTGTTAAACCCTACTCCACGGTACACATAACCAGTCACGCTAAACCAGTACACGTCGTCACACTACTGGTGCTGTGGGGGGGGGGGGGGGGGGGGGGGGGGGGGGGGGGGGGGGGGGG
>JAQMCW010000001.1:10367666-10392005 GCA_030068335.1 Chrysichthys cranchii
TCCTTTTTTTTTTTTATCGTTTACCTCCTTCCCTTCATAACCGATTGGACATGATATTTCCACATTAGGGTTCCATTATTACTCTGTCTCATGCAAAATCTGTACACAAATGTTAACCAAGCCAAATCAGTAAAGCCTTTTGCTCCAATCAGTCCGGATGAGCCACAATTGTGAGTGATTGTAATGGCTTCGGTAGGAGACAGGTAATCGTGGGGTTTTCATTTCACAATGAGGAAAAGAAACAACAAACAGCCACTCTTCCTTTGGCCCACATGATTTATTATAGCTATTACGAATGCAGAGACGAGCGCCCGGAAAACAAGCGTGTTTATTTTTTAATCACCATAGTGCCGCACAGGCGCCCTAATCATGTGTAATCGCCTAGTTGGGCCTGAAAGTGCTTTAACCTGATTAAAGGCTGACTGGGTTAGACCACATCATGAACGAGTGTGTGCCTGAAAATAGAGGAACGTAACGAACGGCTTGCTAAATGTAACAAATCACTTAACATCGATCAACTGGATTCACTGGTAAATGCGAAGCATCAAAACAAGGCTAGGCTTTTGTCAACTTCATTTTCTTCTCAGCTGTCATTTCTTTGCTTTTATGTTTGGTCGAATAAACATGTGTTGTGCGTAATCTTTTGTGGGAAAGTTTGCATGGATATTAAATCATAATTCTGATGTTCACAAATATAATCAGCTCCTCATGAAAGGAAGATCAGGATTGAAATGTTTCCCTTTGTCCGAGTGTTTGTACATATGCATATGGACATGTGCAGACCTTTTGCCCAAACACATGCAAGCCAGTATCAGGCTGGTATTTAAAGAAGCAGTTTGCAGTTTCTCAGTTTTGTTACGTCTGGGGTGAACTGCAGTTAATACACCCAAACCCTGGTCTTTCTGTTGAAACTGTGTAACTGTCCTGAGCCTTTTATTGGAAAGTGGCCAGGGTGAGCAGTTTTGTTCTCACTGGTGGTGAAGCTCATTTCAAGGCCAGAAACAAGAAGTGTGGGACAAAGAAATGAGCTGCGTGTCTGCTGCAGTTTTGTGTCACAAATTATAGTGTGCTGTTTTAAAATGACCACCCCCTTTAAAAAAAGAGTGTTAAACTGGAAGCACTTTGACACTACAATCAGCACCTTTTACATATTGCATTTTTAACCCTGTAGCACCCCTGGGGTCATATTTGAACTTTTTGTTCACCTTTATAGGTGGTCTGGGTTTTCCAGGGTTAAGGTACTTAACGTTTTATTTGCTTTAGTACCCAGGAACAAGTACCGAGATGCCGTGCCAAGAACAAAAGTAAGCAGTTGACAGTCACTAGCCACTGTATATGAAAACAGGGTGTGCAAGGGTGGGCCAGAAGTCCATCATGATGGCAAGTGTTGTAGAGATGCCAGCTGCACAATCAAATCTAGTGTTGGATACAGATTGTTTGATCCAAATTAATACAGTAATCCCTCGCAATACCGCGGTTCATCTCTCGCGGGTTCAGTGCATCATGGTTTTTTAAATTTTGAATCGCAGATTTTCGTGGGACTCTGGAATATAAAAAATATTTTAAAAAATGTTCATTCAAACATATTGAAAGAATATTAAATTGAAATAAACTACAGTATGTATTTCATCAGCGGATGAATACACAACGCAAACGCAGTTTACGCCACTTCCGCTCGTCAGGCGGACCAGTCAGGTGACCGCGAAAGAGCGCTAGGATTGGCTAGGACGGATATAAACAGGAAGTCAGCTCACCGGTATTTAGGAACCATGTAGCATTTTATATGTTTTTAAAATTACGTAGGTTTAAGAGTATAGAAAGTGTTTATAAGAGAGTGGGAAAGGTTAATAAAAGAGTGGGAAGCATTTATACAGCCTTAAAGTATATATAAATAATAAAATGAATGTAACGTCGCTACTTTGCGGATTTCACCTGCCACTGGGGGCAGAACATAACCTCCATGATAGTTGGGGGATTACTGTATATGTATTAATACTTGTGCCTGAAAGAAAATTAGTATTTACTGTGTGTTAATATTGGCTGGTTTTTTTTTGTCCACACTTAAATTCAGCCTTTATACACAGCTTGTTCATGTCATTAATTATTGGCTTGCGTTCATCTCATTACTATTTATACTACCCCAAGGAATCCCAGTTAAAGGCATCTTAGGAAAACCAAGCCTTGCTCACCTCTTTGTGTTCCTTGAAGACTTCCCATTTATTAGATGTTCTCTGCTGTCTCTCTGCCCCAGTTTTAGGCTTTCGTCCAGGACACATCTCTTGGCTCCCATTATTCCCACTGTTAGATCAATTACAGCAATTAGCAAGCCTGCCATATCATTAATTGGTTAATGTCCGTGCTTGTAATTTTAGCACTAACCAGCATTAGGTAGGGGAAAGCAGGATAGGATTTTGGATGGAAACTGGAATACGGTATTCATTTATGTATTTATTCATTTATTTATTTAAAGTGCCAAACAGCTGAACATATTAATGTAACTGCACCTGTCTGAATACTTGAGCCTGTTGTCAGCCACGTTTGGTTTTCTTGCTCTGTTTAACAGGGGAGAATAATGCCATTTCTCGAACCCAGAGAGCAGGGCTATTTTTGCTCTCTTGGGCTCATTTTCTTTATTTATTTCTTCATCAATTTGGCTACCTGGTTTCATTTGTTCCTTTTTTTTTTTTTTTTTAACTGAACATTAAATTTAAGTTTGAGTCCATTTTATACAAAAGGTATATAGTGGAAAAAAATCAGCTTCATTTAATAAGAATTATGTGTACTCGTGTTATTTTGTAAGGATGGGATGCAATACTAGCTTGGAGTCTCTGTAGAGTTCTTATTTTAAAGCTTTAAAAGCATGTTGGCACTCCAGATTTAGATTTTTATTTTCTCTCTCTCCTTCTCCGTCTCACTGTCTCTTTCTGTTTGTGTCTTCTTTGTAGATCTGCTCTGAAGTTAACCTAGTTGACATTATTTCTCTGTGCTTTGCCAGTAGCGGGTTATAGTAGTGTTTTGTTTTGTCTTTTTTTTTTTTTTTCCATTTTTTTGACGCTATTAGTCAGAAATCCTACAGATTCCAGATTCTCCACTCTTGTGTTTTTCTTTTAGCTTTCGTATCAAATTAAAAGCTTTGGATCTATACAGAAAATATCAGATTCCTTCAAAAAAGAACTGGACTGCAGACAAGGGCATATTTGAGGTTTTTGTATGTCTGTTTAAGAGAGAGGCATACAAATGCTTTACTATACTTGAAGTTAAGTATTTATATCACCAAATATTTTATCCTGCAGTAATCACTACTATGGAAATGTGTCTGTATTTTGTATGTTTTGGTGTGTTTTCGGATTGTATTTTCACCTGAGATCAGATTTGTATTATTGTATTTTAATGCGTGCATGGGTGTGAGTATCCTGCCTTAGTCTTCTAGCAGATGTTGTGTGGTGATGTCCTCCCATGTGGTCGGAAGAGGAAGGGGTTTGTTTGAGAAAGAGAAAAGCAAGTCATATATATATTTCAGCCATTTGTTCTTGTGCAAATTTAATGCATTTTAATTTTGCAGGTCTTGTGGTTCTTGCCATCGTTTTTGGTGTTCCGTAATTCCCTCTATGTACCAGTCATGATGGTGTCTTCCAGTCACTGAAGTTTTGTTTTTGTGTCTCTGTATGTGTAGGGGAAAGTTGCTCAGACAGCATGTATGTCTGCGTGTAAACATCTGTCCACCTCCTTGCTGCAGCTGCTGCTCGAAGCTGATGTCAGGCAGGTATCTATGGGAGCACTCCAGCAGTTCAACGTGGACGTCAAAGAGTGTGAGAGTGAGTACGACCTTCATGTGTCTTTACACATCAGGCAATCTTGCACACGGCAGAGACTGATCCCACTCTCCCCAAAGGCAAATTAGGGTAAATTGAGAGGAAAAAAAAATAAAGAATGCGTTTTTGGCGCATGATAGAGTTGTATAGCTTGGCCTGTCTTTTCTAGCAGCTTTCTTTGTGACCACAGCTGAAACCGCTTCTGAGCGTCTGACCCAGTCTGGTTAATGGATTTCCCATGATCCTTGCCTCGTGCATGCCATCACCCAGAGATCACAGGCAGAGAGACAAAATGACCTTCCTCCATGAGACTGCCACATCAACTGCCGTGGTTGCACCATCTGTAGACCTTTTAGTTTTTTGTTTTCCCACCATGCTGATAAGTACTGTCTCAATGTCAGTCGCGTAAAATTAATAAATAAATAAATAACAAACAAGCCCTTAACATTTGCGATACTGTTGTTTTCATTTTACAGAGCCACAAATGTGGGCTATAATCTAAATGCTACTTGAGTGGAAAGTGTCTTAGCATCGACTTTCAGTTTTTGTCTGTGTGGATGAGCATATGTGAGATAGGTTGGGTGGAGATAATAGAGGGTTTGAGGAAATAAGGCAGAACTAGACACAAAAATAACTAATATAATGTAACCACAGGAGTAGTCAGAGGATGTGTCTGGAGGAATCCCTCATCAATGACATTTATCTGTGAGAAAAGGAAAGGGAAATGGGTTACTCGGGCTATTAAGAGTAGCAGGAATCATAGAGGCTGTGGTAATTGTGTAGTAGGGTGATGCTAAAGTCTTGTTGCAAGGCTTGCTGTGTCCCACTAGGGGTGCTGTTCCTCTTTCTGATTCTAGAGCTCAGGATTGACCATTAATGTGGTTTTGGCCTATTTTAATATTAGCCTCATTAGGAATTCTGCAAAATAACATTTCTGCTTTCATTCTGTTCTGGCCCCAGTAAACATGTTAGGCCATCAAACGCAAAGTAAACAAGGGTATAGAGGAAGTGATGCAACAGTGGAACTTCCACTGTTGCTAGAGTCCTCAGAGGACAATATGTATTTTTATGTGCCCTTGACAAAGCCCATGCATTGCTCTTTGCTTGCCCAGTTTGTATTGTTAGTATTGTAGCATCAAGAATAAAACTTTGAAGGTTTTTTTTGTTTGTTTTTTTTTGTCTTGTAATTGTATTTTTGATTTAATGTAGCCTGACATGCATCACATTTACTTTGCTGCCATTTGCCCAAAGTTCCTTATGTATAGTGCAGGGGTCAGAAATAAAGATGGCAGGCATGTAATCCGCGTGAGAGGGGGAAAAAAGCCCTCAGCGTTGCGAGGAGAAAGGGTTTTCTCCCAGGCTCAGCTTGTTTTGTCTCTGTGTGTCAAACGTTCCGTTTTCTAGAATGGTGAAGCTGCTTGTTTACGGGTTTCCCGCCAAAGCCAGAGAACGCTCTGGTGGCCTCACATCCAACCTCCTGAAACCTTTCGAAAATCCCCCTTGCCTTTTCACAAGGTTTTGTCCCCATCTTTGCCCTGCGCTGCGCCACATGTTCAGAAGAGCAGCCTCATTGGTTTCAGGCTGTGGAGGTAAATGCAGACCCCTTGTCACTCATACTCCACCCCACTCTCTGACTTGTCAAATCAACACTGGGGGAGAATTAATGAGAGTTTGATGATGAAGTTTTTTTTAGGGATAACACAAAGCCAATGGCAGACCCAGAGACATGACTCTGTGGCAGGGGCTGCCCCGAACCACCCAGCACTCACCCCCCATCAACACCCGCAGAACCACCAAAGTCCCCCTCCAATCCACCTCCCCAGCCCCCACTGAACCTCCCCCTGTCCTCCCCTTGTCCTAGCTGTCATCCGTCTGCCAATCTCCCACTCCATGGCGAATTCCCTGCTCTCTTTATACTTCTCTCTTTCCCACAGGGTTTGCCAGGGCCGGCCCGGTGCCTGGCTTCCAGGGGGACACTCTGCTGCTCGCCTTCATCGACTTGAGACAAGTAGGTCTTTGTTTTTTTTCCACCCCTTTTTCTTTTCTTTCATTCTTCCTTCCCCCTTTCTTCTGTTTTCTCCTGTTTACCCCTAAGCATCCCCTCCTTTCACTTATTCTCTTTCCCTATCCAGCAGTTCCAACCCCCTAGACCTCTACCTCAGTTCTGGTTTTGTTTGAAGGTTTCTTTCCTTAAGTTGCCCTCAATATGTGTGTGTGTGTGTGTGTGTGTGTGTGTGTGTTTCTTTTATTCCATATCTTCAATCCTAAGGCTTTTGAAACATACAGAACTTTCCGTTTGTCCCGTTTGGTCAGAAGTGCGTTCAGGTCTTTCCTTTTGGTTAACTTAAGGTGACTATCTCTAAGCCAGCTTTTTCACGTCATCTTATCCCAGTTGCCGCTTTTAAAACTGAATTGCACATCGGACCATCCCTGTACATAGAGAACCCAATATTTCGCAATGCTAAAATGACGTTTTGCCCAAACGCATACATCCCCTGTGTCCTCCTGTGCATTAATATACTAAAACTTTATTCTTGACGTTTACGTAAGACGTTTCACTGGAAAAGAAGAAGAGTGCATAGTCTGTGCATGTGTTGTGGTGGTGGGTGGCAAATTAAGGGGTCTAGAGGGGATGGGAAAGAATAACACTGGGGGTATGAGGTTCCATATTCGGGACCCCCTCCCTTGCGGCCAAAGTAGCCAACCTGAGCAAATGTCAGAGGCTGAGAGGGGATGACGGATGGGCTGGATGCTCGTGGAGCGGTGGATGAATGAGCTGACGGACAGTGACAGATAGCTCTTTCTTCCACTAAAACAATCCCGTTTTGTCTTGCCTGCCATCATGATGCAGTGCCACTTGTTTGCCATTTAGTTTTTTTCCTAAAACCATGACTTCACCATGAACGAGTGTGTGTGGTTTTGCTTTGTTTTTTTTTCTAAGTGGGGAAAAAATTGTTTACTAAAGAAGAGAACGTAAGGTGAAATGACTATATTTTATATAAGTGCATCATTGAATTTTGATCACCTCTGTTGAGTCAGCTGTCTGGATGGGCCACTGGTTATCGGTGCGCTCATCATAATTTCAAAGTGAGGTAGAGTTAAATTATACACCCCCTTAGGTTCCACCCGTTCCCCCTCCCATTTCTGTAGCTGTTTTAGAGATCATGGGTGTCAGAACCAGTGCGTTGACCCAGGCATCCCCCAGTGTGGCTGGCAATGAATACGCCCGATAAATCAACCTGAAGGGCCCGTTTGTGTACCAGAATCCCGGGTCCTGGGATGGGGCTGTGGGTCAATCTTTCTGGAGACAGACAACAGAAAGGTCCGGAAGCTGTAGGAGGGATTTGGTGAGAATCTTGAGCATTGCTTTATACTTCAATCTGAAGAGAAACAAATATGAAAAGGAGAGCGAAGCATCCAGACTTGAGGAGACACTGAGGCATGATTAGGACAAATGAAGAAACCTTGACATGTTGATGGGACAGAAGATGGCCAATTGAAAATGGGTAGAACAAAGATGGGAAAAGCTCTTCAACAGTCAATTTTTATGTGTACTCTTGCATTGGTCTATACTCTCAGTGGGACTTCACATTGTAAGGACAAAATATCTCTGAATAGGAGAGGACAGTCGTTTCCCTCAGTTGTCTCATAGCCTTCCTAGCATTCTTGGACTGCTTCATTTTGTCTGCAGAAGTGATGTAGAAATAAACAGCTGTGCCTGCTATAAAGAGAGTCAGTCTTTTCCGACAGACAGAGTGAGAAAGCAGAAGTGGGCAGTGTAAACAGTGCTGCTGGCTGCGGCTCAGTGCTGTGCAGCTATATTTAGCGGCAGAGAGTCTTGTGGTGGTGGGAACCCTTGGCCGGCCTTGGTGTGTGGGAGGCCTGCTGGACTCTGTGGCATGGCAGCACACATCACCACCCCTACCCCCAGGCGTTGTGCACACCCTTGGTCAAAGCCTATCATAACTTTGCCCTCAGTCTTTTGCCTGCCCGAATTCCTCCCAAGACTTACAGTAGAGTGTAGATTCACAAGGGGCTTTTGATGATATGAGAGTCCATGAAGTCTTACTTAAAGTATACTGTAAAGTATACTGTAGGAGGCAAACATTTGTTTTGGCTCACCCATAATAAAATGGTTCTGCCTGGGTTTAAATGACTGTATAATATGAGATTCGTTGGTTAGATCTGTCTAGAGCCAGTGAACTGTTTCGGACCCTTTGATATACATTTGCAGCAGCTGGAGGTCCTCAGTAAAGCTGTCTGTTAGTTCACTGTGCTTTGGCATGTATATCCTAGGCAGACTAATAATATCTTTGGCTAACAATTCTCTAATATAGGCTAGAGGGAGGGAAAGTGGCCAAACCAAAGAGGTTAGGTTTGAGTGTACCTTAGGATCTTCTCCCCCTCACCTCATGTGCCAGTTTTACAGGGAGATGGGGGGTTGGAAATTCGGTTCCTCTTACCCTAAGTTTCAAAGCCAGAAGGCTGCTGTGCATTTTTGTGGCCTGTCCGCAAGCATTATCCTTGAATTCTTGGAATGTGTTTAAAATGTCCAATGGAAAATGCTTTTCTCTTCTTACTGGTTCTGCTCAGGATTTCTCAGGTCTTACAAGAAACCAATATTTGCAATTTAATCTACTGCCATTACTGGTGTCAATTATAGTTAACGTGAGATTTTAACCAGATTATTTATTTTAAATATACGCACTTTGTTAGCATTGTCATATGTAATTAAACATTCAGTTCTTTTTTTCTTTTTCCCCCCACTTTTTTTCTCAGCATCTTGCATGACTTCAGAGCCATTTTAACATCATGTTATAATTCTGGAAACTATTTGTCTGTAGACATTAATCACCTTTCTCTCTGTTCTTTTGTACACTACATTTATTACTGAACACCAGCAATGATTCAGCTATGATCAGTTATTTCAAAGATGACACAGATGAGACACTCAGAATAATGCGTTAGTTTCCTGACATGTTTTGATAGGTTTTCGGCAACACCTTTTTGGAGATTTAAACCTTTTTTGGCACAGGATTTGTACAAAAGCGTTTTGACATTGTGATGGGATTCAATTCCGTTTCACTGATCAGTTCAATAATTCAGGGTGAGGCAGGAGCAGGTTGTAGGATGGGATGTTCAAAAGTTAGTCCCCTGGTTAAAAGAATATCAAATACACAGAACAGTATATGGAAGGATTATGTGATATAGCTGAAAACGTGCTGAACAGGACTGTGCAGGTGTATAGTAGCATATGAATAAACACCAGTGCATACAATGTTTACACTGTGTGCTGTCCAGCAGTTAAACTGGAGAACCATTTTTGTGTATCAGGTAATACAGTAGGAAAACTATCCCGGTAGCAGCAAGATGGGCGTATGAGTATAATGTAGAGGCATAATACAATCCTTGTGAATTGTACAATATTTAAAGTGGTAGTGTGAGGTAATGGTCTTATGATGGTGCAGTTTGGAATATGTTTTGATTAGTCTAGGCCAGAACTGGGGGGCAACAGTGTGTAGTCTCACTGCCTCAGGGAAGAAGCCATTACAAAGTTTGGTAATGGTGGCACAGATGCTGTAGTACCTTCAGCCAGATGGCAGGAGGAGGGTGAAGAATCCATGAGATGGGTGAAGGGGAGGTCTTTTACCAAGCTGGTAGCTTTGGTGATGTTGGAAAGAGGTATTGATGGTGCATATAAAACCCTGATGAGCTTCCCAGCTGTTCTCACAGTTTCCTGTATGGTATTGCTCTCTAAGATGGTACAGTTCCTACACCAGACACTGAGGCAGATAATCGGGACACGCTCTGTTGTTCTCTTAAAGAAAATGGTTAAGATGGAATGGGTAAGGTTTGCTATCCTAATCCTCTGCAAGAAGTTAAGATACTGGTGGCCTTTCTTGGCTAAGGTGGGGAGGATCTAGGAGAGCTTGTCCATGATGTGCACACCAAGCAGCTTGGAGCTTTTTACTCTTTCCACAGATTTCTGGTTCCAAATTTCAGCCGAAGGATGTAATGGAATCTGAAGAATGTTTTTTTTCCCCGCTCAGTAAATAAGGCAGACCTGCTATTAAACTTGTTGAATTCTTAATGTTATGCCATCGGATTGGAAGCTTTACCAAAACCATAATTGGCCACCTACACTGTAGGGTTTTTTTTTCAGTGCAACAGGAGTGAAAAATGGGAGTAAATAACATGGTTCTCCACACTATTGCACACGGAGTATAGTTATGCATCAGGACTGGGAACGTGTGTGACCTAGAATAAACGTGGCAGGAGTGGGCAAGTTTTAATTTAGTGAAGGGGAACATGTGGTCGGGTAGGAAGCTTACAGGACAAAGGACAAATGGGAGCATACTGGGTGCTTGTGCAGTGCTGTTTGTCAAACTTACCATCTTCATTCATTCTGTAGTAAGTGCTGATTTACTCAAACACTATTGCAGGCAGGTTCACTTATTGCTGATGTGGACAGGATTGGTTTGAATGCCTTTGGGAAAGGTACTGGGATTTTAAAAAACACCTGTAGAGCCTCATGGAAGCTAAGTAACTGTAGAGGCAGCATACCAGAATGTGCTTGACTGCTAGTGTTTATCAGAGCTTACATCTAGTCTCAGGGATTGTTGAACAAATTTGGGTCTGAATAGCATGAAATGGGACACATTGCCACCAGGACATCTGAATTCTGCTGGTTGCGTTCTTCCATTGTTAGGAGTATATTTTGCATTGTAACTTGAAATGACAAAAAATTTACCTCTCCATATTGCGGTTTTCCTCTCTCTCTCTCTCTCTCTTCATAATTCTTGTTTTTTAATAAGCGTGTTTGACCAGAATTGAAATTATTACAAGAAAATGAAAGCATCAATGCCAAACTGAGTTCTGGGAATTCTTACAAATAAATTTATAAACAGAGTTCTCCTTTTCTGCAATTTCATCAATGTGGGAGTTTCCCCAAGCTGGCATTAAACATTTCCCTGTAGAACAAGTGCAGTGTCAGTCTTCTTGGACCAAGCATCGCTCTGTGCACGTCTTTTAGTTCTTATCTAACCTTCTCTTCCACCCACACATTTTCACTTCATATTCATCAGTGTTTACCTAACATGTTAGCAGTTACGATATCTGATTCTTGTCTTGCTTATGAAATTTATATTCGTCATGTATTTAGGCTTCACAGATGAGCGAACTAATTTGTTCCATCATGTGGCGATGACGCACACTTGCCATTTTATTGCAATAAGTGATCTTATTTGGGTTCTCTGTCCTTGTTAAGTAAGCAGCATGAAAAGACTCTCCCCCCCCTGCTTATAGCCACTCAAGTCTGCCTGAGCTTGAGGAACTAGGGAGAAGGGGAAGGAATTGGGGAAACTTTTAACATGGTAAGTGAGAAAGGGATAGGATGACTACCTCTCTGGCAGTGACGTCAGCAGGATGGACCAGGCCTTGGGTTGAGCATGTGTTTGTGTTTCTAATGGAATCCGAGTCACAAGTAGGTCAAGCACAGCTTTTGTTGAACCCAGAACCTCTAGGGTTCAGTAGCTGAGGTCAGACAGACCAGAGGAACGTGGAGGAGTGTAGTTTAGGAATAATTCAGAATGAAACCATCTGGCTTGTGCTGTTCTCATTATGCTCTAGTCCTTCTGTACACCTTCTGTACATCATCTCTATGTGGTGCCTTCAAGAAACAGTCGCAAAGTCTAAGGGTAAGAATCAGAAACTAGATCTACGTGGGGCTCCAGAGTGTATGGAGCAGTTTAGGTTTTCTTGGTCTTTCATTGGCAAACACAGAAAAATCAAGTTGGGGTGTGATAAAAGAATTAAAGCTGAAACTAGAAGGGATAAGTAGAGTAAGAAAAGGAAGTGGGCAATTCCAGTCTTCTTGCCATCTCTCCATAGACGGCTAAACAAGCCACTGACAGGTGTCACAGTGTAATTGTTCTGTCTTGCTTCCTCTCAGTGGCCAGAGTGTGTCCTGCTTAACTCTGTCACCCCTGCTCATTCTCAATGGTCTGCCAGTGTGTGGCAGTGAAAGGCCTGTTTAAGGTCCTGTCACAGGTCTCCAGGGGTCAGACTGATGAGCTGCCCTGCTTGTATGGAGTCGCTGAGGGAGCAAAGATCCTACCATGCAGGGGGTTGACATCTCTTTTTGCATCAGAGTACTTTTCAACCCCATGAGGATGACACACTGTGTGTGTTCTTGTGGTGAAGATGGATGCTGAAGTCTCAACCGATTCTTTTTCGTTTGGCTCACTCTGGAGTACTGAACAGTGTCCTTTTCTCTCTCTCTTTCTACCATGCAGTGAAGACATCGTGACACACCAGGGCAATGAATCCCTCCAAAATGTCTCTTTCTGCAGAACATCTCTTTCAAAACAGCCACATATCAGGAGCACATAGTTGGGGAGCACAAAGATGACAGGATGATTGGTTGTGATCCCAGGGTAGAGTTTCCACGAGGACGCACACTGAAGCGCATAATTAATGTCGGACCATGCGTGCTAGCGTTGTGACGCTGTCTCTGCAGTACGTATTGATAGGATTTTACATAGTCTTTCCTAGATGAACCATGCCAGTTGACAGACCGTAATAATTCCTTTGCAAAATAATGTAGTATTTAACCTCTTTTATTTGTACTCGAGTCTCAGCTGGTTTAGACTTTAAATACTTGTAGGATAACAACCAAGTACTCGCCATTAAACTTGAACCCTCACAGGGCATAAAGATTTCTAGAGTTTTGCGATTGATGGTATTGGGTTTGCTTGACATTTAGGAGTTGCAGTGTAGTGACCTCTTTGTGGATGTCGTGCACCTTGACGAGTTTGAATAACACCATCACAGTATGCAGAATGAGGGACTTGTAGCTTACCAACCACACAACTCATTTCTTTTCTTTTTCTTTCGTTTTTTCCCCCCTCAGAATAAGGATGGGCTGTAATCAGACACCAGCTGAGAGTGACATCAGATGTTTAAGTCATGGATGTGTGGTTCAAATGCTTTAGGAGCCTGTGACACTTTATTGAAAATTATATGGTGAGCCTTCATTTCAAGTGTTCATTGTCCATTAGCGACCAACGAGCACTATGTAATAGTGAGGTCACTTGGTAGTTGATGCAAATGTAACGACAAGTGCGACTGAAATTAGATGAATTAAATACTGAACTGGTCATCTTCAGATGTGAAAAGACAGCAAAAGAGAAAGGAAAAGGATGGAGGGCAAAAGAGGGAGGAGGCAGAAAAGAGAGAGACAAGTGTGTGAAGTGTGGGGCTGTGAACTCATCCTGCCCCTAGTGCACGCTGGCTGACCTTCCTGTACTTAACCGCCAGAACCAGACCAGGTGTAATCACTTTCTCCAGCCTTCTTCCTGTCTTTCCGTCTTGGAGTGAAGACGGAGAGAGAATATGTGAGGGAGAAGGGGAGGGCCAGTCAAGTGGCCTCCGGCCGACCCTGCTCGCGTTTCCCTGGAGCCAATGGACGATAAGCCTGACGTGCTATCTGTCTGTCTCCGTTTTTCTTGTTCTTTCCCTCTTTCTTTCCTTCTTCTGTGAAAATTGGCAGTGTTGGGAGAGAGTTGTATGTTAAAGCCGTAAAGCTTTGTGTGTAATACATACACACATAGAGCACATACAAGAAGACCGAGTGCTGACCTTCAAGTAACCTTGGCTTCTGTCCAGCAGGGGAGTCTCTCAGGATCTAGAGTCTGAGCTCTTCTATCCTTAACACTCCAGCTCACCATCAGCTTTGCTGATCACGTGGAGCTGTGTCCTGACAGAACAGCTTGGGTTGCTAGGGGACAGAAATGGATATATTTTTTCCATCTCCACTTTGTCTTCTCCCAAACATTTGTTTTGTGCTGACCGTGAACGTTTGGTATAAACTGTCTCAAGACATCCAGGCTTTCTTCCTTAAAAAAAGTTATATGCTCTTTTCCTCTCTGTCATTTCCTTGCCTCTTTTTCTTTCTGCCATTCATTTCCTTGTCTCCTTCTGAAAATATTCTCTCTAACTGACAGTTGATGGAAAAATAGTTTTTGTTTCCTTATGACCTCAATTTCAACCCTCATTACCTTTTACTGGAAAGCCTGATGTGTGCTAGCTCAATTACTAATGCCAGTTTCATTGCCACTCAGATCTGTAAATAGGTTTTTGGTGAATTCCAGCGGAAGAACAAGCACTGACGTGACTTTTATTGTCTTAAATGGCCATCTCTCACTCACTCGTATTTTTTTTTTTTTTCTGGAATCTGTTTATCTATTTATCTTCATGGTGTGGTAAGCGAGTGGACTATTGTTAGTAGCCTTTCTCTGACCCTTATCGCAAGGGTTGTCGAGTCCATGTTGTGCAGTTACACAAAAAGTTTCCACTTATCTGATTATACCTCTATCAAAGTTTTTAAAGCAGTCTAATCTTAAAAAAAAAACAAATAAATAAATAACTGGTAATATTTGCTCCTGTGCATGCACACAATCTTTGCTGTTTAGCCTCAGTTTACCAAGTCCCTTTAATCCCATTCCAGCAAGTCTTTAACGGATGCAGTTTTTAAAGAAAATAAATGTCAGTGCAGACCTTTTTGATATGGATTTTGGTTTCTGCAGTCATCAGAAATCAGTCTTTTTTCTTTTTTTTTTTTTTTTTTTTTTTTTTTTACTTAAAGAATAAAACCTGCTTTTTACTTCTTAATGTCAGCATTTTCACCGTATTGCGGTTTGGTTTTCCCAGACCCGGTCACGTTTTTGAAATACGAGCTTTTGTGCCCTCATAAAGGCTTTCATTAGAAGACTTGTGTTGAGGAATATCCCTTGCATCTCCCTGCCATTTACTTGCATGATGCATGACCAAGAGACCTTCCTATCTATTGTCTTTACGTTTTTGCTTCTCTCTCAGTTGAGATGTTTGTGACCACCACACAGCTCTGACTGTTCCAGCACACTCTTGTCCTGGTGATAACTCTGCCTTGTCTGAATGGACAGGAAGGTGAGAAGAAGGCCACGTCTTCCCCAAGTTAATTCATACTCTGTGTTGTCAAACACTTATTAATTGCCAGCGACTCAAAACATGCCTAAAAAAACAGGAGCTATGTAGATTTTTTATTTATTTATTTTTGTTCTTCACAGGTCACAGGCCTGGGTTCCTTCATTAGAGAATTATTTATGTATTTGTTTGTTTGTTTGTTTGTTTAACTAACCAGGGAATAAATCACATTGAAAATATCATCTCTTTTACAAATGAGCTCTGGCCAAGAAGGGCACATGCAAAACATAAGCGACAACACTGACCAATGGTTCGAAAAGAACAATGTCATCTAAAGCAAAAATCTAATTAAAAACAATACGGTTGATTAAGATGTGTCTTAAAATCAATTAATAAGAGGAAGAGCTCCAGTTTTAAGTGTTTCTGCAGGGCATTAACTACAGCTGGGGCACTATAGCTAAAAGCTGCCTTGCCACACGCTGATCTTACCGAGGGAGCGTTCAAACAGAATATACCTACTTGAGCATAAATAGTACCTTATCTTACTAGTTGACCAGAATACAGATATATTAGAAGGAAGCTGACCAGTAATTGCCTTGTACACGTGACTTTGTACATAAAGGGAAGGCCAACCAAGCAGATCACACAGAACACAGCGATGAGTAGAGTAACTTGCATGAGGTCTAAATCTCAGTGCAGAATAATGATGCGCCGAATCTAATGACTGCAGCGCTGTCTTTGAGGTAAATACCTGCTCCGTGTCAGCTGACCACTTGTTGTGATTACTGACGCACATCCATTCCTCTCCCGTTTCATTGCGCATTCTTCATGTGAGGGTGAATTGGATATCTCTCTAAATTAGACTTGTGCAACATATTAAAGTTAAATAAATAGACAATATTGTGCTATCATGATATCCAGTAACATTTACTACAGTGATGTTACATTTCTAGACCTAGTAAATATTATGCATTTTGGTTGGTAGCAGTCTAGCTGGTAGTCCAATGAGTTATCACTCAAAAACAAGCCAAAACTGCAGACTTTTGCACCAGAATTTAAGGAGGTAATAATTTGCTCAGGCATTTTGAACTCTGTTTTGAACTGGCACCACCTGAAAGGCACCAACCCGCCCCCCCCGGCCACCAAATCCTCTTGTGGTGCCCTCATGTTTTGAGTTCATTAATATGAAACCTTTTTTTTTTTTTTTTTTTTGTTTGTTTTTTTGTTTTCCTTTGTTCTCTTGCAGCCGGGGCAGGTTCTCAACAGATACAACTGAAACCTGAGTTTCTACTTGTGTTTCAATATGCAGCATGCATGCTTACATTGTAGCGCACATACATGCAATGGGGAGTCAGATTTTGCCCCAGTGATAATTCTGCCTTGTCTGAATAGGCAGGAAGGTGAGAGGGAGGCCATGTCTTCCTCAGGCTAATTCATACTCCTTCTGTCAAACATCTGTGAATTACTCTCTGCAACTCTACTAAACAAGTGTCAAAACAAACTCACAAAGAAGGACACCCCTGTGACCCTGACAACCATTATACTGTACGTGATTTGCATCACCTGTTCTATCGGTTTTGTTCATAGTAATCATAATATTTATTTGTATAGCTTGTCTTTCCCAGCCAAGGGCACTTTATAATAGTTTAAAAAAAACAATAGACGTATAAATTATACAGACAAAACGTTCAGACAAAAAATAAAGAAGTTGCATTATCTGGAATTAACATGAATGGATGAAACGAAAGGCTGGGTGTAGGTGAGTTAGTATTGTGTGAAGAGGTGTGTGTTGTGCTTGCCATGTTTCGTAAGTGCAGGCAAGGTCATTTTGGGCTCGTGAGTTCCAAGGTTTCTATTCTTTTGGGCTGAGCAAGCTGCCACCCATGGATGAGGGGTGCTAAGCAACCCAATGTTAGAAGACTCGAGTGGGTTTGACTGATATACGAGCGCTTTGTGAGTGATTTAATAATTTCATGTAGGTGAAATTGAAAGGCAGTGTATCCCAGCAAGCATTATGATTTGGGGCTGAAAATATTGTCATCTGTGTAAAATCTGAAGCAAAGTCCAACCTGGCAGATGATGCTACCAAGAGAGAGAGCATGCGAAGGATTCAAACAAAAGAAGGCAAATTATTGAACCATGAGGAATACCTTGTGACTGTGAGATTTATTGAGATTTGTAGATTTATATCAAATAATTTATTGTGTCTCTAGGAGGTAGGATCTGAACAAGACTCCAAAGTACGGGTCACAAAAGTAGTAGATGTGTAGAGTATCAGAAATAGCATGAAATATTCTTAAGCTTAGAGAAGGGATGCATGATGAAACAAAAACAACACCTGTGAGACATCTTGCGTTTCATCATATCTTCATCATATCTTCATTAAGTCTTCATTACTACTCTGTGGAATTTTTGACAGTAGAACAATGCTGGCATGAAGCGAAATAAAAGTCCAGTCTCCTTAAATTAATTTGAGTAAAATAGCCATTATTACAGCACAATTAATGATTGTATCCAAGTCCATTAAGAAATGAATGTTGCATATTGTAGTGGCCAAACATTAAAGGAAGTAAATGTGACCGAGGTACAAAATCTGGAATTTGGACAGATGCTGAGACTGAGCAAGAGTGTGCGAGAAAATACTATATAAACATGGCTGACGTATTTAATGCTGGGTTTATGCTGAAATACGCCTTTAATAATGCCCTAGAGGAGTAGAAATAGCTGGAAGAAAGACTTGTACAGAATACTTCTTTGTCCCTGTTGTCTTTGCATTTTTGAGCAAACCTTTAAATAACACCATTATTACGGTCTTCGTGAAGTTTTTATTTATTCAAAAACCTGTATCTGTTACTTAGCTCTATGCATAAAAGGCTTTATTTTTTTCTCAGTATATACGAGCTTTTGTGGTCTGCGTGACCGTTTCACCACACCATTGCCCCACTGATAACTTTTGCCTCTCTGGAGAGCACAGGAAGGTGAGTTTGGGGCCGCTGCTTCCCCAAGCTGAGTCTATAGCTTCTCAGACAGAGCGGCCCCAGGATGAATTCTGTTTTCACTCGATCCTGATGTAGCCTGCTAGCTATGAGGGCTGATAACGCAGTAGTGTGTCCCGGGTTTGGGTTCAGTCCAGAGGCACCGTACTGTGATCACGTCTAAATAAACCAACTTGTGTGCACTTTTTGTGCTTGGCTTGGTTTGCAGCTTTGTAGCAGGTGACAAAAATGGAAAGCATACATATGGGGTCATCTGTTAGTTTCGTTAGTTTCAAGACATTTATTGTTTAAAAAAAACGTGTGTGTGTGGGGGGGGGGGGGGGGTCTTCGTGCCATTAGCATGTCTGTCATGTCACAAGAAGGGCTGGTTATAGTGGATATAAAATATAACGAATTACTGCTGATTACACAGCTGTGCCGGTTTTCGGTATAACCGCAAGATTGCTTAATAAATAAGTAATCTATACAAGTAACTGATGTTTTAGCCAAAATATGGCCAAATAATGTTTTTGCTCTGTGAGCGGGAATATAGCCTGAAGGAGTTCACTGATAGTTTGTCAGCCAGCTAGCTAGCTCAAAATAGTGTACACTCTTGTTAAAGGTGCCTCCAGTGAAAATGGCTTCCACTTTTCCTTGTCACCTTCATCGTTTGTATGACGAGCACAGGCAAGCAGAGTGATGCATACAGTGTAATATCTCAATGCATTTCTGCTAAATGTAAGCACTCTTGGAAGTAGCAAATTAGTGGACCGGAAATAATGGTTGTATTATGTAATGTAATATGGGTCATATCATCTACCATCCTGAAATAACTGGATTCACCCTCAGTTACTTGTGAAACGTCCTATCTTGAATTTTCCCTTTTGGTTTGTCTCTTCATCTCTGGTTGTAATTTACTTGTTTGTTGATTTGGAGTGACTAGTGACCTGGGTGCACTCCAGTTTATTTCTTCTTGGTCTAATTCTTCTTCTTGTTTTGCTAAGTTTCTTTTGGTCCTTTCGAAAGTCTCTCTCTTGTCAATCATTCTGATTTCCTGTCGTCATTTTATTGATTTATTCCCGTCATCATGCTATGATATTGCCTCAGGTGCTAAAATGGCAGTAACCTTCCTTTTCTTATCTTTATTCTTTCTCTCAACAGTCTCTCTTTTCCTCTTTGCACCACAACGTTCTGTCTCCCTATACTGACTCCTTCAAGGCCTTATCTCATCTCAGCCTGACAAACCAGTAAAAACACTTTTCTGACAATGGAGAATATATGTTGACTGACAGCACTACCGCTCCTCAGCACTTAGACTGCAGCAGCGATTGTTCTCCACCTTACTGTGTTTGTGAGTGCTCTGAACATACCATCAGAAGACAGGAGCTTAAACTCTGTCAGTCTTGATAACCTTTGACTATTTTGGAGCGCCGCTATTCAAACTGAAATATGGCCGGCAGCACTGGGAGCCACTTTCTCTCTGCTTCAAACCTTGATGATTCTTCTTATCTCTATCTTACTCAGGCTATATGTTGAGTGATGCTTCTCTATTTTTTCTTTTGCCTTTTACCTTTCCCTTTTTTTGCCTTCATTCCTTCTCTCTGTGCTGGCAAGGCCCATACACAAATAGGCATGCTGAGTGCTTCCACTTAGCATAGACCTCTTCTTCTTCTTTTTTTTTCTTGGTTAACCACAAAGGAGAAGCTGAAACTGTCGATCTAGGTCAGTGTTCAGATAAGATGTCAGTGTTATTTAGGCAGCAGGAAAGAAGTTTGAGTTGGAGATGACCTTGTTGACTGAAAGGGTGATGAGACTTTCATTCCTTAAGCTGGCAAAACAAAAAATGGACACCATTTACTCCATAGACTCCATGTGGAATCATGTTTAAAGGGCACAGACTGCCAAAACATATCTTTTTAGCTTCAGCTCAATCGCATAAATAAGAAATGCATACCAGGATTTGGAAAGATGCAATCGTAGTTACTTTTTGGTTAAGCTATTTTTGAAGGCTTTCATTTAGAAACCTGATACGGTACCGTCAAATCACCTGCCCGCCCTGAAAAAGGAAAAATGTGAAGTCGCATGGTGCATTTTTGATATTTTTCTTTCACGAATCACAGGTCAAAGGTAAAAACTGAAAAGTTTGTGCTGACTTTCTTACTCACTATAAGTAAACATTTGTTTTTAGTGGTTACAAATTAGAGCTCCATTGTGTGTGATTTTGATAATTATCTATTAGCAGAAATGGGTTATATAGTCCCTATAGACATGTGGAGTTTAAGTGCATTTTCATTAGTGCATCATTAACTGTGAATGATTGTGGGGTTTTTTTTTTTTTTGTAAACTTGGAATGAGGTTTAGCACAGAAAAAGCAAGCGAGTGTGAATTTAAGGACTTGGAAATATGCTACAGACACCTGACGCACACTGCACATTTTACTGTGCGTTTCTAAAGGGAAGGGTAAGGGAGCATATTGGACCTTTATATACATATAGGACCTTTTTAACTATTTTTTCCCCTCCAAATGCCTAGTGGCTTCTGTAACATCCTTTAGACAGGTAAACTCCACTTTCTGCTGCAACAGGTTTGAGTTACAGGTCTAAAATAACACGCTATAGAAGATGCATCAATAAACATAACATTTCTCTGTGCATGCTGATTGTACGCTTATGCTTTTGTGTAATTCTTCCTGATCTCTCTCCCTTACGACTGTCGTGTTTTTCACGTGTGAGACTCATGAAAGGCTATTGGGTCTTTTCAACTGGAAGCAGTGGTATTTCATAATGGAGTTATTCTGTACTAAGTATCTGGCTTTGCTTATTGTTCTGACTTGTAGTTTTGCGCTAAGAACCAAATAGGTGCATTCAGACCTCACTACTCATGATTCATCCAAATTGTTTAAAAGATATATTAAGTGGATTGCTTGAGCTTTGTTTAGTAGGATTAGAGCAGTCACTGTGGCCTTATAACACCTGTTCGGTTATTCTTAAAGCCATTCTTTTTCTTGAGCTCTTCCTCAAAGAGGGTTCCGAAAGTTGTGTTAGTGGTTATGATGTTATCGCTTGATTGTTTGGACCAATCGTTCTATTCAATGGCTATTATTATTATTATTATTATTCAGGCTTGGGCTCAGCTGAACTTGGCCTGTGTAAGCCCTCAGGCTGCTGGCCCGCTGCCAGAGAATGCACCAAACAATGCTGAAAGCCAGAGGCCAGCCAGAGGTGAGAGACAAAGAGTTGGAGATGACGGCAAAGATAACAGATTTAATGGAAAGAAAGTGTGATTCTAGGGAGGACAGTTGGATGGAGGGATGATCAGGATAGGAATGTGCAAGTGTATTTAGTTGTAAGATGCTGCAGTATTGCTGCAAATAAGAAAAGTATGCCTGGGGTATCTTCACTCGGCCTTACCACAGACGAAGGAGTGAACGCTGCATGATCAAATACAACTTGTTGATCATAAATGACCCCACGCAGGAGGGATGGAGTTACTAGTGCCTGTGCAGTTGTTATGCAACATTTTCTGTTCATTCCCAAATGTGTTCTGTGACTTATAACATGTGTTGTGCTGCAAATCACATCTTGGGTTTTCAAAGTACTGTCCAAAGAGCAACAAATCTGGGAGAATAAAAACAGAGGGTCAGTTCACCAGCCCCTCTAGACTATTAGCGAAATTGGTAATTCCCCTGGTGTTCCAAACAAATAAATACAGCAGTCAGAATAACCATTAAGAGCCCTTATCCAAATGCTCAGTGCACAGTGAGTGAGAGGGAAAGTGTGTATGAGCTTGGGGTGAGAACGAGGGCACGAGGGAAACAAGGTCAACACTCCGGTGTGCCGCGTCACGTTTGTATTTTGTCTTTTTTTCTTTTTTTTTTTTTCTTTTTTTTCTGCTTGCCATCATTCTTTCTTTGGGAAGAATGAGAGGAAGTGATAATCCAGCGCCGGTCCCATCCACTACCCACCATCCCCCCTCCTCCCCTCAACCCAGCTCACTGTTTGTTCAGCGAGCGAGGAAAGTGGGGCCGATAACACCGCCATGGGGTCATGCTGAGGTGAGAGAGAGGGAGACGTGTAGAGATACAGAATGGAAGTTCATAAGGAGGTGAAGGCAGAGGGAGGGAGCTCGGCGGAGAGGTGAAACCCAGGTCATGAACATGTGCGATGAACCAGCCAGCGCTGTATGGAATGCACGCATTTGTGTTTGTGTACATGCAGGGTTACGGATGACGGCAAAACCTTGCCCCCACCACCACCACCACCCTTTGTTTTTAGTTCTTGTAGATTTGCAGCGCATACGTGTAGGAGGGGCAAAAATAAAATAAAATAAACAAATCGAGAAATCTGAGAGACGTGCATGTAAATCTGACATATCACACTCAGGTGCTTATCTGCCACCACACTAGGATGTGTGTGTGTGTGTGTTTTCGTGTCTATGTGATTGAGGTGATGCCGTGTGAGTAAGGAAACAGACGGAGATGTTTGGAGATTGCTTTTTTTATGTTGTGTACTCAGACATCAGGCAGATTTTTGGTGATTTATCTCTGCCTGTCACACACGTAAACAAGAATGTTTTTTGTTCAGGACATGGACCTTTTTCCATCTGTGGAGGAATAAATATGTCTTTAATTGTCTGCACGTATGTACATCTGATCTTTGAGAGTGTGTGTGTGTGTGGAGTGGAATTTACGAGTGTGCTGAATGGCACTGGGATTGTAATGGACCGTAGATTTTAGGACAATCACGGGTCATTATAGGGTCAGGCTTGGGTCACGGGCTGACCAAAACATCTCTGCACACAAGGTGAAAAAGTGTAAATGGCTTTTCTCTCTTTGACCTCTCTCCATTCTTCACTAATCCTTTGCTTTGTCAGGTTTGTTTCCCTTGTGCCTCCTTAGTAATCTCATTTAAGAGGCCCTGCTCACTTATGTAACACTGGAAAAACTGAACTGCTTGCTTCAGTAAAGGGGGGCGACTGATGGAGTTGGACTGAACTTGATCTGCTTTGATGCACTCTAATAGCTTGATTATATTTTTTCACTCTCAATTCCCGTCGAGATAACTTTATTGCACTGTAATGGTGCCAAAGCATACCAGATTTTTTTTTTTTTACCTGTTAATATCCAACATGAACCTTTTTAATAAAGAGGGGGGAAAAAATCAAATGGGGTTGAAATAAAAAGCTTCTAATATTATTGTTCTGTGTGCGCTTATTCAGTCACGCCAACTTGCTTTCTATTTCCCTGTTTCTTTTTCCAGCTGTTGGATCTCTTTACCCAGTGGGATTGGTCTACATACCTCGCTGACTATGGACGTCCAACCTGCAAGTACCTGAGGGTCAACCCGCATACAGCTCTGGCTCTCCTGGAGAAGTAAGTCCCACACAGAGCCGTGCTGCCATCATGGAGTACTTTTTGTTGAAACAGTTCATGCACATCATCTCCGCTGTCTGACAACATCTTTCCCCCTCTCACGTCACATCACTCGCTGCTCTTCCGCTTATGTGCAGGATTTCTCGAGCGTGAGTACTCTGCTGTCTACACAGTGTGTGTGTATCTGACTGTGGTGTGCGGTTTAGAAATGTGAATTCTAAAATATTTGTGTGTGTGTGTGTATGCACGGTTATGCCCGTAGTGTTTATTGTGCACAGTGGTGAGTCAACATTTGTTTTTGCATGTGTATAGAACAGGTTGTTATTTGGTGGGTGATTAACATCTAGCTTTTGTAAGTCTGCCTTTTTTTGTTTTGTTTTTTTACCCTTGCTAGACCTTGTCATGATCATCTCCCCATTTTCTCTCTCTCTCTCTCTCTTTCTTTTTTTTTTTTTTTTTAAATAACACCAAAACACCCCCCCCATTTTATTTTTTTTTTTTTCTGGGAAGATCATAAATCCTCTGGTTATAACAGTGCACACACCAGTTGTGATCCCATTTGAGCAGCACTTACCCTGGCCATCCCCTCTCGACCCTAAAGCTCAGTGAAAATGATCTGTATTACTAAACCCGAGCTGGCCGCTAAGCAGGCAGAAAGAGTAGGTCTCATTTATCAAGCCTTATTTGTGAAAGGTTCATGGGAGCATTTCCCCAAGAAATTTGGTCTTCATGAAAATCCTGTAATTTCAGAAAAAAGGTCTGGATCATGCTCGTGTTTCTGAGCTTGTACTAATTTATGCATAAGAAGACTAACGTGAAGCATGGATGATGAGCTTCAAATTGTGTACTTTGCAGTGAGTTAGTGCACTTTTATACGTGGATTAGCTTATCACGTTTGAATAGTATAGAATTTCAGTATTACGCACTATTTGGTGAGACCCAGTCATTTTATATTAATGGCATTCATTAAAAAAGTATTGAATATGCAAAAATATAGGCCAGGCAATCATAAATTCATAAAATAAGACCATTAAATGATAACTGATTATTTAGTTAATAATGCTGCTGTATAAAAAGAGGACATGCTGCGATGAATCAGGTTTCTGTGGCATCTTGTCTTAAAGCGGTACTACGCTTATGGCAATGCACTATACTTTCATCTGTGCCCTCATTGGGCTTCCTATGACGTGTCGATTTAGTCAGTGTTACTTTATATATA
>JAQMCW010000001.1:10421173-10441815 GCA_030068335.1 Chrysichthys cranchii
CACACACACACACACACACACACACACACACACACACACACACACACACACACACACACACACACACACACCTGTTGTTTAGTTTTGCTCTTACTCTCTCAGAGAGAGATGCAGATGAGATCTGGGTTCCTGGACACTCTCTAGCTTTTGGGCACAAAATCTTCTACAGCAAGAACTGATCACGAGTGCATGGCACATATGCCACTTTCCATGCATAATGTACAGTGAGCACACACACTGAATGATTTGACATAATGCATTACTTCACATGGGTACGTTTCCCCTGGCTACACACCACCAGGTGTTCGATGTGTACCCCAGAGCATCCTCCTTTTAGCATACGCTCACGGCATTTTTGATGCTGATATTCACAGGGAGCTGTGACATATCTTTAGCACCCAAAAAGCACACAAATTAGGAAACACTTATGCAGCTGAATAGCTTTTTGTCATTACTGTTGAATAAATGGCAGTCTTTTCCCAAGGGGAGAAACCTGCTGTCACGATGCACAGGTCACCCAGCGGGCACCGGCAAGCAGCCCTTTATGCCACTCGCCCGGCTCCGGACCCCTCTTCCACCCTGACCCAAATCACCGTGGGTTGTGGAGAGAGCCACAAAGCCTTCCATGAGGGGGTCACATTGCTCTCAGCCCCCCTGCTGGGATAAAGGGCACAAAGCCTGGGGCCTGATCAGCATTCCTGAGACATACATAAACTCATACTCCGGTTCACTCGCCCGCTTGCTCGCTCATTCACTCCCACTCTTGTCACAGAAAGAGCGCTACTCACTCAGTCAACCGTTCCCTCCTTCACTCCCCTGCGCTCTCTCCCAGCTCATCCGGGATTACTGGGCATGAAACCGGAGTGAGTGGCAGCACCGCAGCATGGCCCCTCTTTCACCCCTGGAACGCACCACCGACCCTTCAAACAGCCTCTTGTCTTTGGGGTGGTTTGGGGAGAGAGAAAAAAAGGAGCTGGTGGCAAGGGGCTTGGCAGCGCCAGCGGGAGGTGGCAACGGGGAGGGTGAAAGTGAGAATAAAAGAGGTCTCGGGGTGAACGCTCACACTGCACTGAACAACCGTAATCTCTCTCCACATACTGTTTCCAGGTCAAAGGGGAGCCCATTCTCCAAGCCCGGCCTTGTTCAGCCAGCTTTAGACTCTTTTCGGGTGAGTTCTGGCACCTGTTCAGAGCTCTTTCTTTCCCCCCTCCTACCTGTTACGCATCAGCCTGCCTTCAGCTCTGCAATGCAAGACTCCCCATATTGCATTTCCATTACAGTAAGACCCCACGCTTTCTTTTAGCCCTTGGCCCACCCCAGCACCCACTTTGGCAGTCGGGTCCAGAGGCTCTTTTGGGGTGATGGATCGAAGAATAATGGGTCCTCCACTTCTCCCTCCTTTATCTACTTCCTCTAATCTCTCGCTCTCTCTTTCTCTCTGTCTATCTGTCTTACTCTCCCTCTTGCATTATTATTACCTCAATGGAGCCTATCCAATGCACCGAGACATTCCAGCTGGCTATTTCAGTACATGGATATATTATGTGTATTTATAGTGAAGGTGCAGATTAGCATGGAGGACCCGCCATCCCACGCAATGTTGTTACATGCAACACTAAATCAATAAATATGGCAGCTTCTAGCCACTGAAACACATAATCACCTCCTAGGGGATGGGGGAGATGGAGCTGGGGGGGAGAGAGAGAGAGAGAGAGAGAGAGAGAGAATGGACTCCAAAAAATGAAGGGAAAGCCAGGGAGGTGGAGATAGATGGAGCCTATGTGAGCGCCAATCTAAACAGGGATTACGTTTTTCAAATCCCTTTGCTTTGTCTGTCATTCTCCTTTTCTTATGTGACCCTTTCCATGTCTTTCTGATGTGCCTCAAATAGCATACTAAAAAAAAACAAAAACAAAAAAAAACGTCCTCCTCCTCTCTTCCTCAAACCCCCAAGACCACTAAGCAGCCCAGCGTTTGGGTCACCCCCTTGCTGATCTGAATAAATATAATTAAAAGAGTTTTTGTGGTTGTAATAAAGGGGTCATTTGTATAACATTTCCACAGCCACACAAAGGCTACATTTATGGAGCGGGAGACTCGACCGGTGTCCAATTTACACAGAAATTTGTATTTTTAGTTTGTATTTTAGGCTGCACAGTGTGTGGAAGGGGCCAGTGGAAAAACGTAGTTCCCTTTATTGCACCCCTTGTAAAATATCTGATAAATTTCTTTTCAAACGTAAAAGAAACTATTGAGAATGGCGGGTTAACCTCTTCACGTCCAAGCCAGGCCAGGCCAGAACAGACCTGTCCTGTGTTTTTTAGTGCACACACACACACACACACACACACACACACACACACCTGGTACCTACTACTATTTCAACATCCAGTGCTGCGGAGTCCATCTCTGTTTGTTCTTCCATCTATCCTTCTTACTCGTCTCTCTTTCCAAACACGTTCTCCATCTGGCCATTTCCTCATTCCTCCTCTTTACCACCACTACTAACCCTTCATTCCTTTGAGTGAAGCAGGGTTTAGGCTTTCCACATAAATAAGCTTGACAGTCTAAATACATGTGGGTTAAGAGGAGGAAACAAAAGAACAAAACCTAAACTCAGCGATGAAATTTTTCTTTTCCCCCGTGAGCCTACGAGACATCATTCACTTCATCCGATTTCTCGTCAGTATCGAAGAAGGGGCCCTTGTACTGACGCTGCACTTGTCCAAAATATTAATCAAACATTTTTTGACCTGGTGCAACAAAATAAGCCTCTTTATATATCCGTGTATATATACAAAAGGCATACAGTGCACATGAATATTGCCGTGTGTGCGCACATGAGAAGACCAGTGTACAACAGAGTGTGTGTGTGTGTGTGTATGTGAGCGAGCGAGAGCGAGCAAGAGAGAGAGAGAGAGTAAACTGCAGATTATTACCTCATTGCTTTTCCAGGGTGTGTGGTACTTTCGTGCGTCAGTCGCCCTTTTGGGGTTTTCCTTCTCTTTTTTTTTTTTTTCTTGTTCTTTCTCTGCACGTCTGGGCTTCGGTGGCTTCGTGAGAAGGGGGCGGACATTTCTCACCTTCTAGCCAAATGTCATCTGGGCTGCCACACCCCACTCGCTTTCCCTCGACGTTTTGTCTCTCAGCCTGCGCTGCTATTTCCAGAGGAGCGACTCATCCGGCTTTTAAGCTGCAATCATTGTGCAGCCCATCTTGCACCATCCCTTGCCATCATTCATCATATTGTTCTCACACTCTCTCAGTCGATGCGTTATTGTCCCCGGTGCACTTGATTTCTAACTGCCGCTTGCCATTCTCTCTTTTCTTTGCCTCATGCCATGGCCTAGCTTCTATATCTTTATGTCTGATGATGTAACACTATTGAACGCTGATTTCAAACATGTGCAAGTTTGTGCTCGTCCGTCTGCGTTTTTCACTTGTACCTTACCCCTGGCTGGATGTTAACGCAGGGTTAACTCATTAAAGTTCCAGTGAAATGCACATGATGAGGTTTCTGTATTTGGGGATGTATGTAGGTGTGTGAGCGCTCCCATGCTGCGCGCGTGTGTGAAAGACGGCCTTGTCCTTACTCTATAGTGCTGCTCTGAAAGCAGTGCCTTTCTCTCCCAGTGCACGGTCCAGAATCTGACAGGAGTGTAGACATGAGCACGCACACACACACACACACACACACACACACACACACACACACACACACACACACACACACACACATGTACACATGTACACACAAACTCTTGGAGGGTGTGATGATGAGTTTTTGGTGTCAGCAAGAGGTTAAACTGCATCGGCGGGGTAAAGAAATGTACACCCAAACACTCAGCTTTCACAACATGGTGAAAGATGCAACATTTGTTTCTCCTTGTAATGCTTTTTGGACAAATTTGGACTTGTATGTCTTTGCATGTATGTGAGCATGCTAGTGTTACCTCCTGCCTTCACACTCACTTGCTATGTTGACATCTCCATCGCATTACCTTAACACTGGATGTGGTGACTATGTAACCCTCGTTGCACGTGCGCGCACACGCACGCACGCACGCACGCACACACACACACACACTCCTGTATGTTTGTACCTGCACTCTGAGACTGACACACAGTCTCAATCCCATAACTACATGGTCACACACTGGACAAATATCAGTCTGGGGGTTTAAAGACAGAGCAGTTTCCAAGAACATCTGCCATTTATTCTCCTCAGTGTCCACTGCAGCCTACAGTGACATCAACCACAGTTCAGCTAGTTACGGTTTGAAGTTCAGTCCATTACATTCGGAAAGAACTTTTTAAAAACATTAAAGGGAGGGGTTTAAGTTGAGGCATCTGTAGCCACAGAGCACTTATTCATTTATGGGTACAAACTGTATCTTAAAGGTGCAGGTCATTACAGAGGTGAACGGAGTCCTCTGTGCCTCTGTGGTGAGTCGCCATTTTCAATTCCAAAAAACCCCCCGAAAAACAACAACAAAAAAAACAACCCCTGCACCAATCCAGCTATGTCTTGAGCCACAGAGCCATCTTAGTCTGTAAAACTGTGAAACTGAAGTCTTTGGATTTTAAATCCCATTTTCATGTGGTTATTCCATTGTAACTGGCCTCGGCTATCTTGCGACGTTTTGCTTCGAAGAGATCACCAAGCGATCACTTGTGGAGAGCTAGCAGGTCGCGGGCACTTGTTATCAAAACAAAAAACAACAAACTGGTTTCTGAGAGTGGTCAGCCGGCCCCTTGAAATAGTCTGCAGAAAAACAGGAAAGGGTAACTTAAATTTCGCCACAGGATGAGACCTTGCTCAACTGAGAAATCCAGCTTGCATCTTAAACAACAAAACACATGATGTAAAAAATATGTGCAGCCATCAAAAAAGCTTTGGCTACAGCAGTAACTGAAACAGATTGATCACATCTTTCCGTTAATCTCCCCATCGCATGAATAGATAGCATGTCCAAAAGGAAATTTACACCGGAATCACGCGAACAACCGTTCACTTGTCCTTGAACATGATAAACGCATAATTGTATGATAATGTTGCCAAAGATCTTTAAAAAATAACAAAAAACAACATTTTTCATGTTCTCACCACAGTTTTGCTTTTTAGTATAATCAGGTCATATACCCACATAAACACATGCTCAAGTCGGCACTCCATTGCCAGTGTACTGAGGTGAAGTGTATTCAGGCCAACCCTCTCTATCAGCCAAACAAGCAGGAAAAAGCCCTCCATGCAGCTAAAATTATCCCTTCAAAAGAAGCGTCTGTGTGCTGCGTGCTATGAGAAACAGGTCACAAATCTTGCGTTAGGGATGGAGGAGGGGGCAAGGTTAGCAAACAGCTCCAACTAAGCTCCCTGCTGTTGGACCAGTATGTGAGTGCGCATGTGTGTGTGGACGAGATCGTGAGGTTACAGTGGGTCTTTATGTGCATTGCAGAAGTCCCAAGGGCTGCAGTCAATTACTGTGTATTATAAAGCGCAAGAGGCTTAGCTACTAAGAACTCTGTCATAGCTCCTTACTTCAGCGCTTCAGATTAAAAGTTTGTCTAGCAGGCACAACTGTACTTCATACTACATGCTGCCAATGTAGGATTAAGAAGGAATTTTTCTTGTTTTTATTGTCAGATTTTTTCACTAGTAAATCTTCAGTATTGTTCAAGTGGAAGACGTTTTCTGGATACACAGATGCTAGGTAATGTTGCCAGAGGATGTACGCAATTACATGTAAAAAAAAAAAAAATTATGTGAACAAGATAAGCAACCTGTGTTTAGATCACATAGATGGAAGTGTCTTCCCAATGTGCAGGTGATAGTTTTATGACCGATACACATTTCATATTATTAGGGTTTTGGTCATTAAAGTTAGTAGGTCTCATTGCCCATAACCCATACAGATGGGCCCAAAAAATGTATACACACTTCAACAGTGCTTATCTTTTCCCATTATCTACACTGAATTATGGCATCGGTCTGTCGAGACGTGAGAGCTGTGTGGAGAGACGTGGAGAGATGTGTATACAGTAATACAGCTTTTATGCAGATATTTCTCATGTTGTAGTGTGTATACCTTCTCTTGGGCCCCTCTGTATTTTTGGGCTCTACCTGTGCTAGGAGCTCAATAATTGAGCTAAAACGCCATCTAAAATGTCATGCGTATTCTGTTTTGTGTCTTAAGCTTGGACAGTGCTTAGTTTCAGAAAGGTTTCGATTGGACACCGTACAAAAGAAAATAGGTAAAAGATGCACAATTGCCCATTCTGTAGAAACAACCCACATTACAGCTCATCTCCCAGAGATGCACTGTAATAAATGTATTACCCAACTTTCCCATCTAAAACTAACCTGGTTGGAATAGGGCTTGAGCTCGACTGCGTGCAGGACTGTTCTGCTTCACATCACCGTAGCTGTCTGAGAAAGCCTTAATTACACCACGATTATTCCCCTCCGGCCGCACCCTGCACTGAGCGTTAGCTATTACTCTGATTAGGAGCGCCATTCGAGCCAAGTTGGCCCCTAGCCATGAAGCTCTTCTCTGTTTTACCTCCTCGTGAGTGCCATGTTCTTATCTTTCTATTTGGGATCAGCTGCCTAATGCCTAATATGTACAACTACACGGAGTTGCCATTTTGTCCCATGTAGCAAGAAGACAATTCAAACATGATATTTGGTGCTAGGTTTTAGCATCTCCCAAACAGCTGTCACCCTAAAATTACACGTTCAAGCGTTCACCAAGAATGGTGTAGAAAGGAAAAATCTATCAGGTTTGCCAATTCGGTGGGGTATCATTGGGGTAATTGGGGTGTTTAATGTGAACAGCACAGGTTTGGGGCCAGCTGTGTGATGGTGTGGGAAATGTTTGGAAAAAGGTGGAAAGGGATGATTGCAACAAGACTACTCAGCCAATCCAACTTGCAGCAACCATGCAGCACATTTCTATACGATTCGATATTCCTGCACAATACATGCAGGAGCCTGGCATGCTTTCCACACGTGAAATAATGCCGTTCTGAAGTCCAAAGAAAGTGCAGCACGATACTCGATGGGTATAGCTAATAAACTCAGGGCATATGAAAATGAACTCTGAGCTAATCCAAAAGTAATCCTGGAGCCAGATTACATAACGCTTTTAAAGTGATCTAAACTATTGCATTACTAATTACATAGTTATTATTCTCAGTCATTTGTAACTGGTGCCGGATTAAAGTAGCCTAGTCAACCCAACACTGTGTGTGCATTAAGACTGCAGAAAAACCAGGTGGGTAGGAGTGGTCTGGTCGAATGCTTCAGAGGGAAGTTTTGAATGGGATTACGCATGTAATGATAAAGAAACAGAGGTAAGCCATATGACCCCAGTCAGAAGTCAGCCCATGTTTTGGGTCTTGATATGTTTAGGTAATTACAGGCCTGAACACTGACTGCCATCGCTTAGGTAAGCAGGGTTTCTGTGCTGAAATTTTAGACCTGAGCAGAAAGTTCACAGGATGTATTGGATCAAGTCATTCACTGACACGAGTGCACATTAGATCACTTCTGCCCTGTGATCTCAGGAGCTACACTAGAGCCCCTTGCTGCTAATCGCTACAACTAATCCACTTACAGAATGTCTGCCACGAACTAGACCTTTGCAACCTTGCAAAACAGAAACAAATGCATGGGGTAATCCTTTGGGGCTAACACTACTTTGCTCGAAATAGGTATTAGTGCTAACGCCTCTTCCATGCTGTAATATCCTGCTAACCACTCCAAAAGCCCCCCAGGTAATATTTAAAGGTGGAGGACGAGGCCTATGAACTCTATGCGTGTTAAGCAACCTTACCGAGTGTAAAATGTACATAAAAAAACGGCCACTTGTCCTGTTTCGAGTTTTCCATGCTGTTGAAATGGGAATTATATTGAATCCCACCATAACTAATGATTTTAGGTCTCGGCGTGCAGAATTGAATGCTTCAAATTATTTACAGTCTCTTCATCCAACAGAATTATTCCTAACCTCCCGTCCTCCCCTCTCTTTCTTGAAGGGTGCAGGATTCCATGCTTCGAGGAGGCAGAAGTACGGTAACGTGTTTAAAACTCACTTGCTGGGCCGTCCAGTGATTCGGGTGACGGGAGCAGAGAATGTGCGGAAGGTGCTGATGGGGGAACACACTCTGGTGAGCGTGGACTGGCCTCAGAGCACCAGCACTCTTCTGGGACCTAACAGCCTTGCTAACTCCATTGGAGACATCCACCGCAAGAGGAGGAAGGTAAGATCACGTTCACAAAGCTACCCACATGCATGCATATGAACACATGCTCACAAAAAGATATGCAAGTTCCATTAACAAGTGTAGGTTAGGTTCTCTCTAAAACACACACACACACACACACACACACACACACACACACACACACACACACACACGGATGTAACCAAATAGGAATCCACCATTATGTGTTTTAAGCATTCAAATATGTTGATACTAGAGGTGTGCAACAGTAGACTAAAGAAAATGTTTTGTGAGTACCTTTTTGTCAACATTCAAGCAGGTAAGTGGACAAAAACGAAGCACACAAGACAAAGAAAATCGACATACATTCACATGAGTTGCTGTATGATGCATTTAGGGATCATCCTTAGTAACTGCCTGGTCCGAATCACACTGATTTAAATCAGTCTGCTAGTTTATTATATCTCAGTTTTTTTTTATAGTTTAGTTTAAAATTTTGGATCCAGATACATTGGTCAGAAAATTTCGAGGGCAGGCACAGACAAAAATACTAACTGTGCAAACAGGATTAAAAATACACCCCATGCACCTGTCTCTAGTACAGACCACTTATGAACTTTCTACTTACGCAGGAATAGTAAAAAAAAAAATCTACAGATATGTGCAACATTTCTACGTCCTCTCAGTTACACACACCCCACGGTTGCCTTCATGCTGATAAAAGCTGTAACAAAACTTGGTGGACTTGAGTTCTCTTTCTTCCAAGGGACTGAAAGACAGCAATACAGAAGGCCAGCAAACAGCACAGGATCTCTAGGACAAAGCTTGAGAAAAAAAAGTGCGAGAGAGAGACTGAGAGAGAGAGATAGTAGGCCAGATGGAGACAGAGAAGTAAATTTCATTCTCTCTGCTTGTCCCATCCCTCTTTGGCTCCAGATATCAGCTCTCTAGCAGGATATTACAAATCGTCTGTCCTCCAGTCTGACCTATTGTCCGGGGCCAAAATGGCTCTTTTGCTGCGTCTGATCCCATCCAGGCTGACAAGGGCTCGGGTTTCCCTCACACACCTGTCCCATTAAGGGGTCAGAGAAGTGTAATCAGTCTGCTTAATCCTGCAGGCCTGGGGCCCTCGTGCAAGCCCCACTAATGATCGCTAATTAGTCAGCCCGCCTCAGTCGCACAAAGACGGCCTTATCTCCTCCGAGGCCTGTGGCAGGCTGGAGCCGCGCTAGCCAGGTTACACAGACTGCAGTGTCATATGCATACACAGTCATGTTCGAAGTTTAATAATTCGCTATTTATGCACTTGTATATGAGCTCAGATATATGCCATGCAGCTGAAAACTTGACTAGCAAGCAAATGTTGCTAGACATATTCCATCACCTTTCTGGACAAATGTGTCATTGATGAATTCCTTGCTTATGTCTCCATTATGTCTGTGATGGAAATTTCCCCCTCAGCACGCTTGGAAGCTGTTCTAGGAGTTATGCCAATAAGACTCGGCTCTTGAACTAATCCATCACTAAAGCTACGTGAGCAGAGCCTTGTGCTGGCCTGGGGCTTCTAACACTAAAACAACACTCACAACAATAACACAAACACAGGCCTGGGCAAAACCCTAATTCTTCCTGCTTGCCTAAGACCTTTGGGATAGCTGGCCCCAGGCATGCCCTGGAAGCAAATGTGCTCCTGGAAATCCCATGTAGAATTTCGTTATAAATGACTGTTGACGGTTTGGAGTAATTGAACCATTCCTTAAGGTGCATGCTCTTAAATGGTTAAACGATTTAAATCGAAATGCAACTAAACAAAATGCCGTTAAATGCAAATCATAGTTATTTTCTGATTTATTATTATTATTATTTTTTTACCTTTGTCCCGCTTAGTTCTACTGTCTTGCTGTGCTGTCCAGACCACTATCTTCTTCACCTGTTTTCATTGTACTTTTGGCACATTTTCAGCACGTTTTTCCAAATAAAAGCAGGTAGAGAGAAAGAGAGAGAGAGAAAGAGAGAGAGATGGAGAAGGAGTGTAGAGTTCACTTCTAATCCTGGGATGATGTTGATGAGGTGACATGAGGCACCATTCATTTATTCATTAGGACAATGAAGTGAGAAAAGAAAAAAAGTGAAACTGTTGCATCCACTGCATTGGCCAGTAGAGGTCAGAGTCCTTTAATCCTACGGTTTCCCAGCTTTTCAGCAGATTTCCCCTCCTGAATAAGGGATTGTGTTTTAGTTCTGAGAGTTAGAGGGGGAGGAGCGTGGAGCGTAGCGTAGTAAGAGTCAGAGAGATGCGGAGAGGGGGTGAGAAAAGAAAAAAGAAGAAAGAAGCCTTTACATTCTGCTCAAACCAGCAGCTTCGAGCTGTTTCATATAATTTAAGACATATGGAAAAGATTAAGGCAGGGAAGTTTCAGAAGGGGGGGTGTGTCAGTGTATATGTATAAGAGAATACAAGAAGCCCCTCTTTTTGTAATGAAGACAGAGGAGTGGCTTGACTTTTCTCCCAAAATCATGCAAAATCTGGCATTATGCGTATATAAATTGCATCTCTACTGTAGACAGCAGACACAGTGCTCTTCTCTAGGGAAAAGCAAAGCTCTCAAGCACATAAATAAACGTGACATACTATTAAATTGCAATGAATTACATGTGTGTGCTCTTTAGTGTAGAGGCATTAGCTAAACAGGAGCTAATAGAGGTTTGGCCTTGCTCATGTACACTCACCCGCAGGCTTTTTTCTTGAACGAAAGTGACAGTGATCATTTGGACAGTGACTGAATGCACAGTGGCTGAATGGGGGGTGGGGGTGGGGTGGGGTGGGGGGTAGAAGTAAACGAACGAGGTAAGCAGGGCAATTAGGGGGAAATATTGAGCGCCTAACTTCTTCGCAGAATCGGTGATCTTGAAATCTCGATGGCTATTGTTCATTCATTCATTCATTCATTCAGAGCAAAGAAGGAAAGAGCCACAATTAGATCTGGCATTAGTCCAGCACATAAGGGCTGGATTTAAGAGAGTAGAGAGGGGACAGAACAAAATGTCATACTGCACAGAGACAGTGAGAGAAAGTGAGAGATGGGGGGAGGACCTGCGAGTTTTGTCACCGGCTCAAACCCGTCATCTTTACAACTCTGGAAAAGCTGGGCAGAGCCAAGGTATTTGGGGGTGAGATGGCATATAAAAAGTACTATTGTTAGTTGGCAGAGCTGGAGTTTTTAAGGGGGAACATAGATGTTATTTCACCAAACAAACCGGCGCGAATGAGGCACATTTGAAATGCACTGCTGCAGCCAGGAAAATCTTACCTTCCCTGCTCTCTCTCTCTCTCTCTCTCTCTCTCTCTCTGCTGATGGAGAAGGAAACTCTCTCTGTCCAGGTCCACTATAATGGAGGGATGGGGAGAGGGAGGCAATTAAATGCGAAAAGGTCAAAAATAGTGGGGACTTGTGAGTTAATGAGAATGTTCCATGTCCCGTGATGAAAGGAAAATAAACCAGTGCTACAGCTGCTGTTGTGTGGCTTCAGGATAATATTTAGATGACATTTCTACCCTTATTTCTTTTGAGCTTGTTCTCAGTATTTTTAGGCTCAGGAGAATTGTGGAATTGTGGGACATGAAGTTTTGAAACGAGAATCCACACACCTGCTTCTTGCGTCCAGAACCATTAACATATGCTTTTGTATTTGGTTTAGACTTCACAAGTGCATTTAGGGCAGGACTGAGCCGAAATGCTGGCAGTTAAGCATTTTTGTGGAGATTTTTGTGCAAAATTTAACAAAGTGTCAGTCAAGGTGGGATAACCCAACCACGTGCTCCTCCGTGCCAGGTCCTGCTTATTGACCAAATTGTGCTCCTTGTGTACTGATGAACGTTACTGAGGCATACAGCCTTTCCTTTTTTCAATTTAAAGAGTCTGTAATGTACTAACTGGATTAACAATAGTAACCAAATAAACTTTCCCTCTCTGGCCAGGTCTTTGCTAAAGTCTTCAGCCATGAGGCACTAGAGAACTACTTGCCTAAGATGCAGCAGGTGATCCAGGAGACTCTACGTGTGTGGAGCTCCAACCCAAAGCCTGTCAACGTGTACCGTGAGTCTCAGCATCTGTCCTTTCAGATGGCTCTCCGTGTGCTCCTTGGTTTCCGCATTTCCGATGAAGAGATGCACTTCCTCTTCGACACCTTCCAGGAGTTTGTGGACAATGTTTTTTCATTGCCCATTGACTTGCCCTTCAGTGGCTACAGAAAGGTAAGAGAGCGCAGCATGACATCACCTAGTGTACATCTAACCTTGCAAGTAAATAAATAAATAAATAAATAAATAAATTCCTTTAGGACATGACACTAAATTGGTAGTCCATCATAGATACAGTCTACTATGTGTCAATGTCTCTGTGTAGGGCATTCGTGCAAGGGACACCCTTCAGAAGGCCATAGAGAAAGCCATCAGGGAGAAGCCACTGTGCACACTGGGGAAGGACTATACTGATGCACTAGACGTGCTCCTTGAGAGCGCCAAAGAGAATGGGACAGAGCTCAGCATGCAGGAGCTTAAGGTTTGTACCACTCCTTATAAATCCTCCGTTTTAGATGGAGCACACAATGTCCATGCTCTTTGTTTAAAGTAGGATGTTTAGTTACCCTCTTCCTGGGAAGCAGTGTGTGACTCTGCATGAAGAACTAGAATTAGAAATGAAGACTAATCCCTTGGAATAGAAACAGGCAGGTTTTAAGATTTGATCTCAAGCCTGAAAAAGACATGCCATCCACTGCTTTCAGATCTTTCTACTTTTGCTGCAAATTCTTCTTCTCACAGCCAGATAAAATTAGATTGCACTTTTAAAAAACAGCTATTGATGTTATTTCAGTTCATGTGGAAACTTTGAAGAAATTACACTTCTCTTTGCAGAACTAGCCCTTCATATTTTGACATATTAGTTTTTTTTTTTTTTTTTTTTTTTTTTAAATATATGAATATACATTTCTAACCAAGTTTCTACTGCAAGCAAGGTCTTTGCACCATTTTCTCTCTCTGCTGCATCAAAACCCACACCTGCGTTGCTTTTTTGTGGTTCCTTCTTTGGTGGTGTTCAGAGAAGCCAATATGAGAGAGGGCAAATATACATTCCCAATGCTTGACTCCCATGCTCTGACACCAATGATAGCCAACAGCTGATTTCCTAGCTCTTTAGACTTTGTTAGTATCTGGTTTAGAGGAGCGCGCTTCTCCCTTTTCACACAGGAGCAGACGGGTGGGTCCCTCAGGCCTGTCAACACAGGCTCCCTGGCATACCATTTAAACAAATGAAAGCAAAAACCTGACCTGTGCAATATGGCTGCCAAGCCAAAGAGAGAAGTGTGCATGCTCTCTCCTTCACAAAACACATGCACAGCAGGAAAAGACACCAAAGTTGTGGTCGCGGGGATCGCTACACTGTAGGCGGCCATGTCTTTTTCTGAGGAGATGTTAAGATTCCAATTACTGTGCTGATATTAATGGTTCAACGTGTTGCCTAGAACTACTTATGTCTGTGTGGTCGCAAGCTCTCATCTCTTTTTATCTGGTCTCCAGGAGTCCACCATCGAGTTGATCTTTGCTGCCTTTGCCACCACAGCCAGTGCCAGCACCTCTCTGGTCATGCAGCTACTGCGGCACCCAGCGGTGTTGGAGAAGCTGCGTGAGGAGCTGCGCAACTGCGGCCTTCTCCATGACGGCTGCCTGTGCCAGGGTGAAATACGACTTGACACCATCTGCGGTCTCAAGTATCTGGACTGTGTCATCAAGGAGGTGTTGCGTCTCTATGCTCCAGTGTCAGGGGGCTACCGCACCGCCATGCAGACCTTCGAACTTGATGTAAGTAACAGAGAAGCCATGTTGCCCATGAATTGCCCAAAACGAGTGAGAATGTGGAAAAAAGTGATTTGTTATACTGTGGCGATTAGGCTGGCAAGATTTGGGCCCCCTTGTCTCCTTCAGAGGGACGCGCCAATGCAAATTACCAATACAAAGTTGTGAAAGATCTCCTTTAGCCTGTGATTAAATGGTTTTATGGTTAATGGTGTGATGAATATGAAAATGGGGTAAGTACGTTAACTGTGGCCTTTATAGTCACCAGATTTCAAACCAGAGAATATGGACCATCAGCATCGTCAAAACCCCAACAGAGCCAAATATCTTTCTGCAGGCCAAACAGTGTGTTCAAACAAAGAAGACTGTTTGCTTTATTTTAATTTAAAATCACCTGTACGTACAGAATTCAGTGATAACACGTGAGACAAAGTGCATGAGTCTTATTACTATTATGCAAGACACTTCAGCATTAGCTTCTACAGTACAAGATTTAAAAAATGTGCAAATTATATAGTAGTCATCTGAGATACAGTGGTCAGCATTTAGTTGGTTAGCATTTAGCATTTCACAAATCCAGCTGTGACATGTCCAATGTTTGCTTTGTAGTGCAAAAACTGGAGAAACGCTCAAACCAAACCAAACAAGAGTTAGATTCTCCTGGAAAAAGATGTGGGATATGAATGAAGAATCTGCTTCCCATAGTGGTTCATTAATTTCATGCTAATCTAGGGGAACTTCATTCCCACACATATGCAAACCTTGGATCAGTCAACTGAGCGAAAACAAGAGCTCATTTACACTGGACTTTTGCCTTGCTATTTTCTTAGGTCCTTATTTTAGTGAATATCTCTGCACTTTGTATGTCCACTGCAGATGAGACTATATAATCACGGGACTGCACTACTTTTCTCCTGTCAGTCAGAAACCAAACCAATTCCCAGTTTTGCCGTTCCAGAGCTGATAAAAATGGCTGAAATTTTCAAACCTATAAAAAAAAGACCCTTTTGACTGACTGTAGTCTGACCTCCCAGATCCCCCGTCCCCCTAAAAAAAACCCCGCAAGTTACATCACCAAAAAAAAAAAAAAAAAAAGGTGGCAGTGAAAAACCGACTTTATACCACATGGCAGTGCGAGCAGGGCACCAGGCAGCAAGAAAGACCATCTGTTTTATATACATGGCAGTTTTTGACAGAAAGATACTGTGTATGCAGACAAACTGACATTTGCTCATTCACGCGATGTGTCTAGTTTCAGGGAAAAAACCCCCACCATGAACAGAGCAGCATTGATTGAACAGCGGTGAGCTGTCTTTAGAGCATCAGCGCTGCAGAATATCTTTTGCTTGCACTGTATAGTTATTTTAAAAAAAGTCAATTTAGCTAGCTAATAATACCAGTACGTTACATCAAAAGTGGGTTAAACTGACCACTGGTTTATAGTGTAGGTTATATATTTCATTTTTAATGCTCACTGTGTTTTCTTCCACTGTTTCTCCACCTCTTGTACACAGGGCGTGCAAATTCCTAAGGGCTGGAGTGTTATGTACAGCATCCGAGACACTCATGACACGTCAGCCGTTTTTAAGGACGTGGCAGCCTTCGACCCTGATCGCTTCAGTGCAGAGCGTGGCGAGGATCGTGAGGGCCGCTTCCACTATCTGCCCTTCGGCGGTGGTGTTCGCTCATGCCTGGGCAAACAGCTGGCCACACTCTTCCTCAAGCTGCTGGCCATAGAGCTGGCAGGGGGGAGCCGCTTCGAGCTGGCCACGCGGACGTTCCCACGTCTGGTCTCCGTCCCCGTGGTCCACCCTACCGATGGGCTCCGAGTCAAGTTCTTTGGCCTGGACTCCAACCAGAACCAGATAATGTCCAAGACAGATGAGATGCTGGGTGCCACAGTGTGAGAGGAAGAAAAGTGGAGGAAGTGGAAGAGAGAGAGTTATTTTGGACAATTATGGTAAATGTTGGGGGTTTTTTTGTTTGTTTTTTTTGTTTTGTTTTTTTCAAGCGGCAAAATTCTAGCGAGTTGAGAGAGACACTCTTCTTTGTCATTTTCGAGTTGTCACTTTTGTTTGCCAAAAATGTACAGTCTATCTTTTTCTATAAAAATATTAAAAAAAAAGGCATAATGAAAAAAAAAAATAAGTCCATCAGTGTAATGCTAAGACCATTAAGCAACGCTGTGAGAAGGAGGGCACAAGATGAAAGAACGTTAAAAGGACGACTGGAAGTTTCAAAAAGAAACAGGGATGTTATGGGTGTCCAGCTAAGTAGATATCACAGGGTATGGGCAAGTGTGTGCTCACAGTGAAGTGAGGACATGAAGAATCATTCTTATATAAGCCTGAGGTCTAGTACAGGGGTATCTTTCAGGGTTTGTGTGTGTGTTTGTGTGTGTGTGTGTGTGTGCGTTTGTTCTCATTTTTTTGGAAAACAAATACTTATCTACATGTACATGTGGTTTTTGTCATGTGTGTGTACATATTTGGAGGCTGGGATGGCTTCAGGCATTTAAGAATGTAGAAAACAGTGTAAGCTAGAAAGAATAGAGGAGGATGTAATTACTCAGGTGTGTAAGTAGAATAGGAGGGCTGTGTAGACTAACCCAATATTACGTCGTTTCTGTACCTGCACATAAGTGACAATTTATTATCATATTATTACTTCAAGCAGCGTGTGTGTGTGCGCGCGCGTGTGCGTCGTGTGTGGGTGTGCATGTGAGTCTGAGAGAATGAGAGAGAAAGTAAAAATGCTCAACCTGTGTGTTATTACAATTGTTTGGTGTTTTTTTTTTTTCTTCACTGATGTCATGTTGAACTCTCTCCGTGTCGTCTCCGTGATGTCAGATTGCATCAGGTGTATGTGCGTGTCTGAATAGACACGAGACTCTCGAAAAAAGCTATGTTCTGGGGATGGAGAAAAGTTCATACTGCAAAGTGTACATTCAGAAACAATCACTACAGAAGACAGAGTTTGCAGGCCACCATATTTGCTGCTTGAGAGTCAGGATGTTATTCACGCGTCGGACCAGAGCACTGTCTGGCCTCCGCTGAGAGGGACTGTTCTTTTTCCTGCTGCTCCACCTTGCAACACTATGATGCAAATGGAAAAAAAAAGTCATCTGACGAAGAAAACAGATTTGCCGATCATCAGTGTGGTGTTGTTTTTTTTTGTCAAATGGAACGTTGAATGCCACTTCACACAAACTATTCATGTGAGTGACCTGCAGTCAGATTGAAAGAGAGGGGCACTAAGACCTTTGGTGGAATTAAAAAAAAAAAAAAAAACCCTATGGAAGACATTTATCACTTCTTTCACACATCATGCGAAGGATTACATTTTTTTTTTGATAAAACATGCCACTGATCTTTCTAATATTAATAATTGAATGAAATTAAATAAAATCTGCTGCTTCAAATGTACCGCTTTCTAACAGGAAGTAGATAGCTATGGTAGTGTGCAAGTGAACGTTGCTTGTTCTACATGCAAATGATGATTGTGTAGCCAATTAGCGATTGGGAAATCATTGCATATTGTCTAATATTATTACTATTAATATTATTGTAATAAATATTATTTTAAGTGTTATTTTTGTTATATTTCAGAATAGAGTTCTAGTATAAATAAAGTCTGGTGGTAAATATTGTTATATTTAGAATGACACGAATGACAGTTATATTGTAAACAGTGTTTAAATGTTAATATGGTTTTATGTTATTGTAATTATTCTATTATCATTATTACCATCATTGCATTTAGTTAATATTAATAAACACAGAAGCACTTGTGGGCTATGTTTATATTGAGTGCCATGCGACTACGTGTTGATTATTGAGTTCGTCTGTAAATAATATTTTATTTTCTTTTTACAAACCCACTTTTCACTTAGTTTAAGTATGAATGTTTTATCTCCCCTTTCTTTCTTTCTTTTTTTTTTTTGTTACAATGATTCTTAAATGTACTTGGCAATTTTATAAACCCCTGTAATAAACTATAATGTGAAAAGCCACTACATGTGACTTTTATTTGCTGTTGTAACTCATACTGGGTGGCACAGAGGAACAGCTAGCGTTACCGCCTCATAGCTCCAGGGTCCCTGGTTCAGTCCTAAGCTTGCCTTGGGTTACTGTCTGGGTGCAGTTTCACATGTCCTCTTTGTGTCCATCTGGATTTCCTCTTACCTCCCAAACCATCCCAGTAAGATACTCTAAACTGCCCGGAGCCACGAATGACTGCGTGAACGTGTGCGTATGTAGATTCCCCCTCACCAGTGTTTATGCAGCAAACTCCAGATTCACTGAAACCTCAGTCAGGATCAAATGAAGATGAATGCGGAAAAAGATCAAGCTATTACTTGTTAACGTTGATTTTTTTTGCGCAAATTTAAAACATATTCATAAGACAACAAATCTGCTGCATCAACCAAAGAATGAGATTCTCTGGGAAGTTTTTTTTGTTTTTTTTAAGCATACAACACAAGTTTCTGATTATGATTAAACACAGTTCAGTTGTCAACCACAGTTATTTGTCATTGTCCCACATTAAGCGGAGACCACAGAACACTCTTTTGATGATCTGTGGTGAAACCTTGCCTTCAGTTAATGCTTGTTTCTTGACAAAGAAAGAAATGATTAATTACATTGCATTGCTTCCTTTCATGCTGTGTCATATTGATGAACCAGGGTCATTCATGCACATGAAGGTACATTTTTCAGCATATAGGCTGTCTACAGTGGAATGACATCATATTTCCTCCATAATGATCTGTTTAATCGTCACTTCAGGCGCACACACAAACACTGACTTCCTCCCTCTTTCAAGTGGAGCGGCTCGGGGAACGGCCACAGAGCACAGTTCAGCACACAACAGCCAAATCCAATAGAAGCAAGATGTGTCGACTGGCACGTTCGCATCGAGCTGGTACACACACACATGATCGGAAAAACACGCACACAGCCACAATTTGTTGACATTCTCTTTTTTTTATGTTAGCACAGAACATATGACAAGCTACTTAGTTATGAAAAGGTTACACAAATGTTACACAAGCACGTGAGCGGAAATGGTGATATTAGCATTGCTTGCGGGCTAAATGAATCAACACTATTTACTCACTCACTCATCTTCTGCCACTTAGTCCTGTTCAGGTTTGCAGGGGGAAGCTGGAGCCAATTCCAGCTGACTGCGGGCGAGAGGCAGGGTACACCCTGGGCAATCCTGGTCGCCAATCCACCACAGGGCAACACACAGAGACACGTAAGCATTCACACCTATGGGCAATTTAGAGTAGGCAATTAGCGTAATCCCCTCTATGCATGTCTTTGGACTGTGAGAGAAAACCAGAGTATCCAGAGGAAACCCATGCGGACACGGGGAGAATATGGAAACTACACACAGAACGGCACCCGAGGAATCGAACCCAAGACCTTCTTGCTGTGAGGTGACAGTGCTAACCACAACACCACTGTGCCACTGCCAACATTATTGGCTAATTCCTTTATTACTTTATTAAACTTTGGTGGATAATGATGAAGTGCGTAATCTAAACCACATGCTAGCTGTACAAATTTGAGACCCAATGAATGATATAACAGACTGATCTCCTGGGTAGATAAAGCACAGGACTATTATAAGTAGTATAAGTAGTCAAAAATTAGGTGGGCCTGGGGGAGGGATGATGACCTCAAGGGGTCAAGCATTGACAGGAAGGCTTTGGCAAAAGAAACTGGAAACAGTTGGAAGCTGTGTTCTAAGTCTCAGATTTCAGTCAGATCAGTGATGATGATGATGATGATGATGATTATAATAGAGATTTTTGCTGGTATTGGCTGAAAGCACAAAACAAATGTTCTCTGCATGACAATATTTACACTTGGATGTACAAAACTAGAAGAAAACTTTGTACATTATGGTGCGCACACACACACACACACACACACACACACAAAACCTTATTTTCAGAGTCCTGCCAAAGCGCTTTTCTTAAGGGCTTATTGTTGGTAGGTAACAAAAATCTTCTTCTAGCACTTCTGCATTCTTTTGTTGTGAATGTCAAGTCCCTACAATTTTAGGTTAGCTAAAACTATGGGAAAAATTGTATCGATTTTAAATACTGATCATGGTAACCCTTCAGTTTTGGATCATAAATAACTGGGTCCTCACTGACAGCCAGGATAATACATCCCGAGGGGGGCACAAGCCAGTGTCTTTTTTGGCCAGTCCCAAGCCTGGATAAATGCAGAGTGGTGTGGCAGGAAGGGCATCTGACGTAAAACTATGCCAGAAAAATATGCGAATCATTTCTGTGACTCCCATACCGGATCGGTTGAGGCCCGGGTTAACAATGACCACCACTGGTGCTGTCGACCTACAGGGTGCCGGTGGAAATTGGGCTACTGTTGGTGGAAGAAGGAGAGGAGGAATATAGGCATGTATGTAGGTGGAGGGAGAAGAGGAAAGACAAAAGTGTAGGATTGAGAGGAGGGACTTTGAATGTTGGGACGATGACAGGAAAAGCTAGAGAGTTGGTTGACATGATGCAAAGGAGGAAGGTGGATAT
>JAQMCW010000001.1:10456233-10467884 GCA_030068335.1 Chrysichthys cranchii
ACAGATTTGTGAACAATATTTGAGAGTAATGGGTCTTTTGTGTATGTAGAAAATGTTTCAGATCTTTCAGTTCAGCTCATGCAAAATGGGAGCAAAACCGAAAGTGTTGCGTTTATATTTTTGCTCAGTATAATTACGGGTCAGTTCTGAAAACAGTCAAACTATGCAGTGAGTACTTAATGGCTAAAACAAAATTCTTATTTTCGATTTAAAACAATATATTGTACAATGCACTAGACCAACGTACTGACTCAATGTATTAAAAACGTGAATGTTTTATAAATCTTGTAAGAATTAAATGTCCACCTATACATTACAGTTCTAAAGCATTTCAGTTCAAAGTCTGCTCACAGTCTGCAGGTACACGGGAAACGTTTAACACTGTATTTGTATGAAATTGTTTATAGTCCACTTCTGAATAAGGTTCTTTCAAATATACAGTCCTGGCAGTCTTGTATTTCAGCTAGTGATTAATACAGAAAGACTCTGCTTTGGCATAGTCATTTTAATCATATGAGTTCCACCTACAGTCAAAGATTAAACCTCTAGAAGAGCCTTTTAATGGTCTAAATTAATAACTTTGTCTAAATAAATGTATTTAGACAATTAATTTTCATCTACTAAAATCCTAAAACCTAAAATCACCAATTAACTAAAATACCAACAACTTGAACATTCCTTCAGGCAACATAACCACACTCAATCTGACTCTATACAATCTCCACTGTAATACCTCTATGTATACCTATATATTGATGTCATTTAAAAAAATGTAAAGTCTGAGCCTCTTGATAAATAGGAGAAACATATTACAAAGAAATCTTGAATAATCTTGTGCAGGGGAAGGTGGGACAGCAAGTAACCTAGTTACATAGTGTTGGCTTTGGGCATGGGGAATGTAAAATTAGAGAGATCTGGTATCTCAGAACATGAATATATGCTGTAGTTATACTGGCAAACTTTGGTAGCAGTAGGGATGTAGTAGGAATGCAAGGAAGGATACAGTCATACATACAAAGCAGCCTTCTCTATCTGACTCCCTGTTCACCTGTGTTGATTTGCATCATTCTCTAACATTGATACATTTTTATTGCCATCTTTTTAAATATTTGTACAGATGGTCCCCTAGTTATGATAGCTTGACTTATGATGGCCTAATTGCGATACGCTAAAAATTGTAAAATATTTAGAAAACATGTAAGATTCGTGAGCAGGCATCGCTGGCAGACCAGCGTAACAGCATAGGAGGTACAAAATGTTCGGACGATGCCCGGATGTACGCATCCCTCACCTTGTGTGATGTCTCACTCTCTCCTGCAACTCACGTTTGTCTTCTAAATGCCCCAGCATGTCTCTTACAGGAAAAGACTCCAGGCTAAGCTAGGCTAAGCAGTGGATCGACATATGATATTTTTCACTTATGATGGGGATATTGGAACGCATCTCCATCTTAGCCTGAGGACTACCTGTATTTGTATACAGTGGGATGAAATATTTTGCCTCAGGATGTATTTGCAACAATTAACACAACTCAGTCTAGTTTGTTCCAGTCTAATTCAGTCCAATCACGTCACAAGTCTAGTCAAGTCAAGACTAGTTCAGGCCAGTCTATTTCAGTCCAGTCAAATCTAGCTAAGTTAAATCAAGTCAGTCTAGGTCAAATCCAATCAAATCAAAGCAAATCATATCAGATCGGCTTTATTGTCATTCTTCATGTCATCTTTATTTATGTATTGGCTTTATTGTCAGGCTTTACTGTCATTGCAAACTAATGTAATGTTAGGTATGAAATAAAGTTCCCCCAGAATCAAAGTGCTAAAATTAACATTAGATAAGGGGATGAGTAACAGAGTGAGAGAAAATGCAAAGCCAATAAATACAATAAATACTGACAATAGACTGTTTGATAAATTACGGACTGTAATACAGTAAACAATAAACACTAAAAACCAGCTCTATTCCACAGAGCTATTGAGCGTATATCCTCTGCTAGTAGTCCTGACAAAGAATAGAACATGTAACGTGACTTGCGCATGTGGTTTTCTTAAATATTATGTCTCTCTTATAAAGTGACTGAGCTGAAGCATGTATTTATTAACTTTGGTTTGTGTTTATTGGATCTTGTTAACGTCACACTGCTCTGCAATAATCCCTCCGAGCTCCTCAGATCAGCAGTTTCTGATCCCTGTGGGTTATGTGCTCCCTTTTGCACACTGCACACACACTAATCCCACTTCTCACATTTCTATCAAATTTAGCATGATTATAGAGCAGATATAATGCTCAGAACTGCCCAAAACTCAAGAATAGACATAGTACTGACATATGCATATTCTTCACATGGACATGTTTGTACTTGAGTGGATTTGTATGGTTTGTAACAGGAATATTATAATGTAAAATATGCTCAGTGAATGAACTTTTGGAAAGATTTTGTTTTGATGGATACTAGCGCACAGTGTGTGGTGTCATTAACATTGTGCTTTATGACACTGATGATAATAGTGAGGAGCCTAAGAGTCATGTTTGGAAAATCTTGCTGGTCCAGCAGCCAGTAATTACTTTGCAACAGCAGTAAACTGCTGTCCTTTTGGTCTGCTCTATTATCGGTTATGTAATAAGCTACTGGCACTGCATACACAATATTGTGCAGTAGTACAAAAATTACATGTCTTCTACATTAATGTGTCAGGAGAAAAGAAAACAAGTTTGTTTTAGTGTCTTGAGGATAAACTTTCACCAGCGTCGTGGCAACCATATGTCAATGCTTCTGAAACTTTCTGTTATCCCTGCTCATATTGTGAAGCAAACCTCACATTTTCAGATTTATGCACTCCAGGGGGCATTTTCAAAATGTCTAATATAATCTAATAGAATTCAGGGAGCATTTACCAAAACAGTTTTTGGTGGTGGAAAGTACTGTTTTAGTGTGGATGAGAGCTAAATGGAGAAATAATTGTGTGCGTTAATGTTTATCCGGCTTAGTGTGGATGTAGCTTACGACTTGTTCACAGTACTGCACACAAAAATGGATCCTGACAATCTGAAATGCACTCACGAGCCAACCCTGTCAGTAGAAAGGGTGACAAATGCCAGGCTTGGTGAGCTGAAAGTGGGCTTTTGGGAGGTTAGAGGAAGGTCACTGTGCTTGTCAGGATGTTTGTAAGAATGCTTTTCAGTCCTGTTTTTACTTAAAATTCAGCATTAAAAACCTCTGGCAGATCTTACAGATGTAGACAGATTAACACATGATTCATTAGAAGCAGAACTTCTGTGTTTAAATCCGCTTTTAACATGGGCGCTTCTCATTATGCTGTGCTATTTATGCTTTGCCAGAGTTTTAATAGATATATTACTGCTTGAGATGACTTTGTGTATAAAGGTCCTACTGCACGGGTAAATCTCGGAGGTCACACACCAAGAAAAACACTGGAGCGCTCTCCAAGGTGCTGATCTTTCTCATGTCAGCTACTATCGCTATTAGGCACACTCATCTGCGTAACACATTCCACAGAGTTTTTATGGACCAAGTGGGCACTACTGTTATATTGACTAAATCTCAATTATTTATTGCATGCACAAGGAAATCATGTTCCCCCAAATATTAAAAAAAAAAAATATGAAGCACATTTTAAAAACACAGGCTGATGTTTGAATGTAACGTGTGGATGTGCCTTTAACAACTCTGCCAGGACCAGCTGCTTGCCACCGATTGGGAAAGGTTTCGGCTGAGTCTCAGAACTGTGCGTTATGACTGTGCAGGCCGCAGCAGACATCGTGGAGCATGTAGGTGTAATATGGACACTTTGATTTTAATGTTCCCTCGCACCATTTAGCACAAGTGCGAATCCTGCCACCCACCCCCTTCCTCATGCACCCTGACCGATTATTCTTCCCCTTTTTCTCCCTTTTCCTGAACCTGTTTGCACAGCTGTATGAAACGTGTGTAGTCTGCTGACAGTGCCACTGCTCTGTCTGAAAGAGAGAGGCGAAAAGGAAAGAGAGAGAGAGAGACACAGAGCGAGAGAGAGAGAGAGAGAGAGAGAGAGAGAGAGAGAGACAATGAAGGGTGGAAAATAACAAAACAAAATCATACTTGACAATTCCTCCTTTGTTAGTGCTGAGGCCATGGTATTGTTTCACAATAACAGAGACGTAATGGAGAGCGAGCGTGTTTGTGCTGATGTTTGGAGCAGAGCGTAGAAAAGTGCTCGTGTCAACCTGCACAGGAAAGGCTTTCATCAATCAGCTTTCAACACTGATTTATGAGTTAAAATATGTTTATACATGTTTCTAGATCATACACACGGGATGTGTGTGAGCGGGTGAAGTGACCTTGCCTGTTTGTTTCTATACGCCAGCGTAAGCTACATGTGTTTGTTTGCAATTATAGGCGAGCGCGGGAGAAAAATGCTTCAGTGCCCATGTATTTATAATCATTATACTGCAATAATTCATAATAATTATGACATTCGGGCTTGTCCTGAAGTCATTGCCTGGGTTTTGACTGATGCCCGCTGACTAGGCCCTGTGTGTGTATGCATGTGTCTGTCTGTGGGTGTTTATGGCCCTCACATTCCTAAACATAACAGAAACTCTATGGGTGTGGGTGGCCCACTTCAGTCAAACTTTACTTCCTCCCACGTTCTGCTAGCTGGCCTTGCAGTGGACATATGGTAATAACCGCCGCCATTGCTGTTTCTGTACTGTAATAACTGTCAGAATTTTCAGCACGACCTTACAGTTGCACACTACGGTCTTGATACGGTACCAGAAATGAGTTGCCAAGCCTGTCTTCACACACACACACACACACACACACACACACACACACACACACACACACACACACACACACACACACTTTGAGGACCTTGACATTTACCTCAATAACCAGAAGGAAATATTTTGGCTCTTTTAGTTTTTAAAATAACACATGTAAAAATACCACATTTTTGTGAACCCAGTGATTGGAGAACATTTGGTTCTCATTGGTCCTCACATAGTGCTAAATACATGTTTACACTCACACACAGACACATGCTATCCTCGTGAGGACCTTTTATTGATATAATTATTAAAGCAGGTATTTTATACTACACCTATGCCTAAATCTAACCCCAACATTAACCTCAGTACCCAAAAGGAAATCTAAATATTCTTTTATGTTATATCTTTTAAAGCCCTTTTCTCACAGGGCTCAGCCAACTGTCCCCAGAATGCCAAACCTGTTAGCTATCCCTATCCTTGTGGAGACATTTATTTCGGACCTAAGATATAAAAAATGGCCACACGTACTGAAACACACACACACACACACACACACACACACACACACACACACACACACACACACACACACACACACACACACATCTGCAGGTCTGTCTTCATTTAACAAATGCTTTATCCACATTTGGAACTATTATGCTCTCGAAACATGGCCCAAAAACCATATACCACACATTATTCACTCAGACACCCTGACATCTAGGTAAAAAAGTCTTCCCTGATCATTTCCCTCTGAACCTCAATGACTGTAAAGGACGTGGTCATTTATGGTATTTGAAAGTATATGCTGGAAAAGTGCGACTCTCTTTCACCCGTACCTGACCGGAGATGAGTCACTATGTCCACCTCTGGCTGCTCCCTGTGAGAACGCCGGCCTGTACTCTCACTCTCTCACAGATACACGCATATACACAGGCTTTGGCATGTTTACCCATTCCATCCCAGTAAAATAATCACAGCATATGAGCATAGTAGCTGAGGGGAGAAGGGGGAGAAAACTGTGAAGTGACTGTTTGGCCTTCTAACCACACACACACACACACACACACACACACCCGGTTACACCAGCCAGCTTCTGAGACCTGGGCCTTGTTCAAGGTCACAATTGTCTTCCTTCCAGGAAGCTCCCCACCCCCCCTTTCTCCTCTGTTGTTTTTATGAGCTTGTGTTTTCAGCACAGAGAGCAAAACCTCAACATAGCAAGGCTACTACATCATCCTACTGCAGCAGAGGATTGAAATTAGACCCCGGGTTCAAAGAGCCACTGCACAGAGCTGCCAGAAACTGACTTGAAGTGAACTGAACTTATGCGGTATCAATAGCATGAAGCAGCAAGCGGCTGACCGGCGCAAAACAATAGTTGGGTTTCTCACAAACAAATGCTTCCAAACACACAAGAAAGCCAGAACCTCAGGGTCCAGTCAGCTTTAACGTTCAATGTGGAAGCACATCATTTTATTCAGTAATCTTGGGCTAAAATGTCTGGCAGTTAGCACTTTATAAACACTTGTGATTTCTTCCATACATGCAGTAAATATTTTGCTGGCAGAAAGTGATATTACACAAGACTCTGGACACAGGTGGACCACTGGCTAGATTGTGTTTCAAACAAGATGTGTGGAACAGAATTATATACTGCCAGTTTATGTGCCTGTGTGTGTGTGTGTGTGTGTGTGTGTGTGTGTGTGTGTGTGTGTGTGTGTGTGTGTTCTGAGTGCCCTTGTTCTCAGGGGGTCCTGATGAGACAAGGAAGAAGGGTAACGTGACTGAAACTCAATGCCTAAATGTGCTCCATGCTGAGGCAGCCCACTTTGAGTCACTGCTGCTTATCCAAGTGACCTCAGGCTGACTTTCTCTCTGAGGGTCATCTGGGGAAACGGTTAATGAGATCCTAATGACCGTGTAGTCAGGACAGATGTATTGAGTAGACATACCATGGGAATAACTCAGACAGCTGCTAGTGTTTCTTTCACATTGCACAAGGATTATAGTCAAGCATGCGCTTGTTGATGTCCCAATGCTATTTTTGAAGTTCAGATAAAACGAAAACGAACGGTAGAGTTCTTAGAAGAGATTTCTTATAATTTCATAATGGAGGTTTGTTTTTTTGTGGGAATTCCAGTGCTACTTTCTTTAGCCTTTTGTAGTTCTTTGTATTATGAACAGAAACGACCAGGCTGGAGTGGAAATCATCTTGCTCCATATGTGTTTATGTATTGATGATGGAGGATTTCGGGTCAGCTCGAGTTAGTTGGCAGCTGTGGCCTTTTCAGCTGATAGAGAATGAAAATTGAGCAGGAACCCTGTAATTGCGCATTGGAAGCCTGTGGCCCTTGACAGAGTTTAGGTTGACTAAGATAAATTGCCGGAGCTCGGCAGTGAAACCCGCCATGAAGTCGCCTCTGGCTGCCTTTACACCACTCCTGATAAAATAAATGGAATGATGTTACACTGGTTATGTATACACGGCGTGAAAATTTGGTCAAAGTACATGTGAACCAACATACTGAACGTATACCGACTACTTGGTTTCCTGGCCTTGCTTTGTTTGCACAGACTGTGTGTTTAGCCCCTTGCCTCCTCTAGCCACTGACACATTCATAGATTTTCGTATTGAAACAAGTGCTTCCTTTGTGATACCCTAAAATTTATTTCTGAGGAAGTGAGCAACATTCCTCCTCGACCCAATGTTTGTTTTAAAGTCTCGGTTAGAAATACAGATGCCCACGTACTGCAAACGCAGAGGTGTATCCTTTATGTTTTGCACTCTTAATGATATGTTCGTTTAGAGGACTGGAGAAAATACTAATGGTATCTGAATCCTGACCACTTGTTTTTGGGCACTACTCCAAGGAAGGACAGCTCTGCTTGGATGTTTGGATCTCTGTGGTCGGAAGCGGAGCTCTGAAAGTGGAGGCAGATGCGCTGGAAGAGCGCAGTGCAGGGACGGCACTGACAAGGGCACTACGTAGTACAAGCTACTCCAGATACATGCCAAGAGAAAATAACAATAAATGAGAAGAGTGATGAGGAAAAGGCTGACCGTGCAAATGTATGAAGTATGGTGGGGGGGACCCCAAAGAAGAACAATCAGCACTGTTTAAGTGGTACCTGCACAACAAGGGTGTTGGTAATTCTTGAAGAAATTTGACCTTGTCATATACAGGATAAATCTTGATCATTGAGAAAAAAATGCGGCTTTACAAGCTAACAAATGCACTTTCCCAGCTAAAAAATCTCATAAACAAAATCTGCCTGCTCTCCTTCGCCACTGTACTGGATTAAAAAAGGTTTTGTTCTTTGGCAATGCCACCTAACCTCACCATGAGCTATGATGAATAAAACGTTTTTATGAGTTTTCTGCTTGGTGTTAAGTCATTTCGCACTGTATTATTGAATTCTGCTGTTTGGAGTTTATGTACATGTTTCTTTTTTTAATGATCTGTTGAATTAATTTCCCATGTGAGGGTAATAAAAAAGAAAATCTGGAAAAATTATGAATAATTTTTTATGTCCTTATTACTTTCACAAGCAACGAACAATTACAGTACAAATAAAGTGCCATTATTTTACTTTCCTCGTACCATGAAATTGCATTTTTGTGTTTAGAGAGGAAGGACTTACTGCCAAGTAGGATTTTACTGTAATATATGAAGCAGTCCAGAGAAATAACAAGTGTAAGAGATTTAAATTTGGCTTTGGTTATTTAATTCACTCAGTGGCGTAGCATGGACTTTGGGCGACATTACATGAGCCCACCAAATGCTACTTCCTTTCCTTACAACTATCACAAGTGCAACATTTATGAAGGCGACCAGCTATAAATTCCTATACATCTACACCATGGGCACCTCTACATGTTAGTAATTATGTTGGAGAGCATTCAAATTACAAACGGCCATAAACAGTGCTATAACACTGCGATTCAAACAAATTATATATACCTGCCATGCAATTGTTTTCCCCATGCCTGTGTGGGTTTCCTCCTGGTACTCAGGGTTTTCTCCTGCAATCCAAACACATGCCAAAGACAGATTGGCTACACTAAATTGCCCATAGGTGTGTGCGCGCGTGTGTGTGTGTGCCAACGGATGATGAAAGCGACACGTCAGATCGGTTCCATAATCGCATTGAATGCAATGCCAGGATGACTTGCAAGACCCTTGTGGATAGATGGATGGATGGATGGATAGAAGGAAAGGTAATGTTTTACCAAATAGGTTTTTCACTTAATGCCTGTGTGTATGTGGCCCTAGGCCTTGTCTTATAAGTATAAGTATATATTTGATCTTATTTTATTTTATTTTTATTTATTTATTCATTTTATTTGATTTTATCTTTTATTTTTAATTCATTTTTATCCATGATGATGCACTGACCGGAGATCACTTTCAATTTCGTTGTACCTGTGACAATGACAAAAAAGACATTCTATTCTATTCTGTCTATTCTATTCTATTCATGCTTATATGACAGCCTGTCAATTTTCTGTGTCTGAAATAAGCATTTACATAACCCATTTAGCTATATACAGCTACTTTGCTTGAGGCTGTTTCTGACTGTAACTCGTATAAGCAGTCATTTTGGGGTCATGCAAGTTTTTTGTTTCTTTTAAAATGAATCTCTCAGACCTGGTTCTGCAGTTCTGTGTATTCTGTCAAAAAGGTTCCCCAAGATAAAGTCATCAAGATGACTGATGTGAACAAAGACTCTCACAATGACTAATATGTTTACTAAGGTTTGTCGACAGTGGAAAGGCTGGCCACTTTATGTGTCAGGTACCATCATGCCTGTGTTACCTTCTGGCTCTCCCTTTCAGTTCTGCTGTCATGGCTAGTCTTTCTGAAGTCCCCGCACTTGCTCTCTGCACACAGTGTACTCTTACTTTAACCGTTACAACAATGACCACACCTAATAATCTGTGTTCTCACCTCTTTCTCTCTCCGTCTCTCTTTCTCGCTCGCTCACTCTTTGTCAAGCTATGCATGCTAGTCCTGAGACACCAGTGGTCCGACCCCTGTTGCTCTCCTGTCTGATCCACCCCGATTCCCTACATCTGTATAGTGTTCTCAATCCCTGAATATCACCCACTGATGCTGAGGATGGCCCCCATGGACAGCCTAAAGATCACTATGAGATTACTGTGGGTGGTACCACATAGAAACTATACATATGGCTGTGGCTGTTCTTCCTTGGACAGCCTTAGGTCAAGAACCAAGAACAGTTTAAGTCTCCATCACTGAAAGATCAATAACCTCAACAAATTAGACGTCCAATTAAAACTATAATGGATTCAAAACGACTCTGATGCTCATAGTCTTAAGTTGCTTATAAGCTCATATGTTCCTGGTTACACATTTGCACTTTTTGACTATACAGAAGGAAAATGATTTACAACGCATTATCCAGTGTCACCCTGATCAGCATGGGTTTCTTTTTGAGTCTGGCTCCTCTCAAGGTTTCTTCCTCATGACATCTCAGGGATGATCCTTCTCTGGCTTGCTCAATAGAGATACATTTATTTTTAAAATAATATTCAGAATTTAACTATTTCTGTAAAGCTGCTTTGGGACAATGTCCATTGCTAAAAGTGTTGTACAAATAATATTGAACTGAATAAATTGACTTTATTAAGACAAATTTCCTTATTTATCAAGCTGGATTTGGAACTTATTTTTTTCAAAAATACTATTATTTCTGAAAATTTTTTGTATCCTATTAATTCTCCTGAATGTGTGCAAAATGCATTTGGGGTGTTCATCATAGTCACACAAGTATGCAGAAACTTTTGTAAATCCAGTAGAAGATGTTAGTTCCCTTTGACTTGCACAGTCATTCACATAGAGCTGTATTAAAAGACTGATACATGAGGCCCAATACATATAAAATGTGTTTTGGATCCTTGAATGACTGTAAAGTGTCAAAGGGTGTGACATAGTTTTATTGTGGCATCAGTTGGAAAAGCAGTTTCCATGTCAAGAATGTTTGCCAGTAAGTGTCAAAAACTTGTCTGCACTGCAGTTTTGAAGGAACTGCACATTTCAACTTCTCCAGCTTGCGGAAGACCAATTTATACTATAGCTATATAGCTTATACAAGACATCCTTGTCCAAAAAAGACACATTTTTCGCTTACCTCCATCTCCACCTTCCACCAAATTTGGTATGCATTTTCCTGAAGAAGAAACCATCATTAATGCCTTCTAACTGATACCAAATGGGTAGTTACCTGTAACATGTCTCTCCCTTGTGCCCCTAAGTGGTTCTCAGATCAATCCACCTTCAATGTGGTTTTGAAACCATCCCAGCGATGGTGGATATGAAGTGTGAGTCTTAAATTGGTCTTGCATGTGACAGTAAAAAAAAGCCTTTTTTTTAAATTTGAAACTGTTTTAAAGATTTAATTTAAGAATTCTCTTCAGGACTTTATTATGCTATCCTCACATAAGTATTTGCCCCAAGGAGTCTTATGACCTTAATTTCTACCACACAGGTAGACACAGGTGCTTCCCGAGTTACAATGGCCCGATTTATGATTTTTGAAGTTTTGAAGACGACTGTGATCCACTAAAAAGTGTAAAATATTTAGAAAATGTTTAAAATTCACGGGTAGGCATTGCAGGCAGGCCAGCGTAACAGCATATGACATGTTCAGACGACGCCTAGAAGTACACGGACGATACCTGGAAGTACACGGCTGACACCTGGTAGTGTGCGTATGATGCCCGGATCACTTGCCTCGCACGATGCCTCACTCTCTCCCGCAGCTGGTACTGGTGTACTGTACAGGGAGTGCAGAATTATTAGGCAAGTTGTATTTTTGAGGAATAATTTTATTATTGAACAACAACCATGTTCTCA
>JAQMCW010000001.1:10492229-10508216 GCA_030068335.1 Chrysichthys cranchii
TTGTCTGTCTCTGTGTGTCGCCCTGCGGTGGATTGGCGACCCGCCCAGGGTGTGTCCCGCCTCTCGCCCGATGTCAGTTGGGATTGGCACCAGCTTCCCCCCGCAACCCTGAACTTAAAGGATTAAGCGGCAGGAGACGAAGACGAAGACCTGCTATCCAGTTTGCAGTTTGACATGTACTATGTATTTGAACATGGAAACAACATTGCAGTTCTTGGTATTGATAAGTTGAAGTAAAAATTGATGGTTCATATTGAATTGATAAGTTTGATATGTTTGTGCATAACATAACTTTTCCCCAGTTTTTTCCCCCAGTTTTTTTAGAAATGTTGTCCAAGTATCAGTGCAAGAAATAAAACAACCATAACCAGCAGCAGAAAAGGCACTTGGCAATTAAAATTGCCTAAAAAGTTTTAGGTTCCAACAGTCAAAACAGCTTACTGGAAAACATACTCTGGCTATTAATTTTGTTCATTTCTTGAATTTTGTTCAAGAATGCTTGGAATGGCAGCTGGGCTAACTATAAAGGTTCTCAAGCTGGACTCTGGAGTGGACAGTAATTAGTCTTTTCAACACATTGAGTTCGGATGTAATAAGGTTGAAAGGATTCAGGAATGCCACTGATAAAAATGGACTGTGATAATAAAACATGTGAAATAAGCATACTATCTCACATGATCCTAAATGACACATTTGATTATACAGAATTACACTGGATTTATTTATTTATTTATTTATTTATTTTACAGCAAACTCAAAATCGGAGGTCTTGCATTCACTCACATCCACTAACCTCGTCCTACTCCCAGCTAATAAATAAGTCCTTTGCTACCTCATTGCTTCTCTGTTATCTTTTAACAAGCCACCAGGCCCTCTTTTAATGCTTGCTTCTATCTCTCCATATCTCTTGCGTCTTCTAATTTTTCACTTCTAATCTGGCCAAGAAAGTTAGCCTTGCTTTTCTTGGATTTTCCTGCTTACCAAATGACTGATAGATCAGTCAATTGTTCCTGAGGTTGCTTTGGCTGTACTCTCACTGTTCTATCCTCTCAAATCAATGACGCACAAGTGTGTGAGAACGTTTTATATTTAAACCTACCTCCTGGATCATTCGCCAGTTGGAAATGAGAATACCAGTGTCCAAGGCCCATAAATATACTGACAGTATCTTATCCACAATGCTGTGTGTGTGTCTATTTAGTAAGGGGCTACTGTGGTGGGGCGGAAAGAAATGGACTTCAGAGAGACGTAGAGGGTGGGATAGATGGGAAACCGAACCTTTGACGCACAGGGTTCCACAGGGACAATTTTGATTTTTTTTCTTCGGAATAATTATCTTGTATGGATACTTTTTTTTTCTTTCCTCCTCTTCTCTCTCTCTCTACACCATGTTATTATGCTGTCCCCCTCGTTGTGCAGAATAGCCACTCTGTCTGTCTTGGCAGGAGATGAATCTATGGAAGCAGTCATCGACAAGTCATAAGGTTTTCAGAGTCTGGTGCATCTCTGCAGCTCGGGCCTATCTAAACATTGCACTATATAATATTCTTGACTCGAAGACGAGGCCATGGGCAGCTTGCCACTGTGTGCTAGTAGTCATGTGACCACCACACATCAGTGAGATTCACTAAGAAGTGCTCATGGGATATATAGTGGAGCTGTAATAATAATTATTTTAAAAAAGCTGTTCACAACAACAGCACTACTACTACTACTACTACTACTACTACTACTACTAATAATAATAATTATTATTATTATAATAATTATAAAAAAAATGGCCTGTTACACTGCCCTTTCTTATTTTCATCTGCTCCGTAATTAGTTTATTGCACAATTGCACAGAGTCCCAGCCCTGATCCTGGAGTGCCCCTTTTAAGGTTTTAGGGATTCCCCTGCTCTAACACACCTGCTTCAGCTCAGAAACTACTGCTAAATAGCTGATTCATTCACAGCAGGGAAAACACTAATACGTAGAGAACAGGGGGTAGTCCTGAACCCATATTGGGAGCCTATATGGTTTATTAAACAACATCCAAGAGTATTCCTAGAAACTGTTTCTTGCCTCATCATTAGTTTATGCACATCGCAGTTGTCCAAATAACCTCAGCCTTCATCAGCTCTCAGCAATGTTTTCACTTGTAGTTTGTCTGGGGGCTTGTGTGGTTAACCAAGAAAACCTCCTAACACCCTCCCTTCCCTGAGACACTGTGAAACGTCCAGCCATGTTCTTCTGGAAGGCCTACATGGGATAATAGTTTAATTAACTGAAAATGATTTTAGCAGACGCCTGCTCTAAGATGGTGCGTGCATTTGGTGTGTGATGGAAAGGTTCGTTTTATTGACAGTGGATGTTCCAGTGGCTGTAAAGAGACAAGGGTGTCTTGAGGTGTGTGATTCATCCAGGCTTGCTTCCCAGAAACTAAAGGCTACCAAACGTTAGCAGAGTTTTATTTGTAGGTTTGTTCAAGCAGAGTCCATGATTTTGAATGGAGTAAACAGGCAGGTAAACAAAACAGCCATCTCCATTAGATGCAAATGAATGGAGGAGGACAAGTGGCTAACCAACACCGAGCGAGTGGGAGGTTTTTATAATACTTTCATACGGGTGCAAGTGAGCAGTCTGATACAAAGCTTAGGGGACAAAGAAAGACAACATTCATTAAAATAAATTATGCATTTGCAGTATTCATTGATTCACACTTAGTAACTGTGTGGGCAGGATAGCTGGGTTTTACATTAGCCTTCTATTTTGTTTATGCCTTTATTTTTGGGAAACAGAACCTGAAACTAAATTCACTGGGAAATGTAATGGTCAGGGCACAACTAAAACAGTGTACCGACCCATGGGAACTTGGGAAGTTTGGAAGAACGTAAAAAATGTACATTTGCAGAGTTTTTTCTTTAAAAGCTGAAAGTGACTTGGCTGACAGTAACCTGGTTTAATAAATTGTTTATGCAAGAAACTCTCTTTTATGTTACTGTGAGGAAAGACGCTACAATAATAACTTCAGGCATGGGATTTATTTTTAAAAGTGCAAGATTCTGGTGTATGCCACTCTCATTACAGGTTTCAATCAAAATACAGACAAATACTCATACAGAGGGGCCAAAAAATGCACACACACTTCAACATGAAAAATATCACAGCATAAAAGCTGTATTACTAGGCTTATATAGACATCAAAGTGTAGAGTGACCTCGAGATAGGCTCTCATGTCTCTGTGGTAGTGTGGTGGTGTGCCATCTTGCTTTAAAAAAATGGGCATAGACAGCCACTGAGGTGAGGATACATTTTTTAGCCCCTCTATATTTGGAACATAGATACATTTCTACGTACATAGAATACAACAGATCATTTCTGTTGTGGAAAGTTCTATTATCATGTCCTTTATTTTATTTTATTTTTTATAACACAGGACAAACATCTTGTAAGGAAATGATGTAGAAATGTTCCTACATCAATGCACTTGTGGCATTTGTTAGACCCATAAGGTTTGGTTGTTTCTTGGAAAATTTAGCACGAAAGACAATACAGTTCTTTCATATTTGTTTTGTTTTAAATTTTAGAAAGAGACACATTTCAAACACAATGGTGTGATGGAAAACACAGTTTTCCAGCTTCGGTTGCCGCTTAACCCGAAGGACACTTTGCTGAAATGCATCTGTTTCTCTGTTGCATGGCTCATGTTTACAGGGCAAGAGGAGAACCACGTGAAAAAGGACTGCTGCTGAATATCACGTTCACTTCCCAGCACCACACAATGTGCCGGTTAGTGCACTGCACAGGGACCTGCAGTCCACCGCCAATCATAATACTATTCCAGGACCGTAGAGTGAGAGGAAAGAAAACAAGGCTGAAGGAGATATAAATACCAGCAGACTGTCAAATTGTTGGAATACTTCAGAAGATGGAAGACGAGACAAATGTAAAAGGCAAAGATAAAGAGCGAGCAAGGCAGGGGGCTGTTTAGTTAAATTCTTATAGTTTTTCCTGGCCTCTAAATACCCTCCACCAGTAGACTGTTTGTTTAATGGTGCATTTGTACGATTCTAATGGTATAATGGAGGGTTTTGACAGGTGGTGGCAAACACACAGTCGTGCCTTCTGGAATATTGGAGCTCTGGTGACGGAGGGGGTCTGCAATCGAATCTGCCCTCTAGTCTACTGAGGTAATTCTATCAGAACAAAAATCCACAGGCATTATTCTTTCACTTCCTCTGGAGACCTAGTTTTCTGTTGGACTTACAAATTGCTGAATAGATTTACTGCCAAGTTTATCTACATATGTTGACATAGATCATAAAGGAATGCTGTATAAGGAATAAATAATGAAAAAAAGAGTTGCCATTTGTAATGTTAATGGCTATAGTTGCGTATGTGAATAATTTTCAACTGCGCCAAAGTCCTTCTACAGTCTGTCCACTCAGCAGTACTCCTGGGCAGTTGTTTTCAGTCTGACAGTATCAGGCTCCTGTCTACTTGAATGGGAGTCATTATATAGCATTTCAATAAATAATGCAAAATAACATGGTTCCAATGACACAGTGAAACACAGATTGTTTTTCAGGGTGCTCCGCCTAATGCACATGCTTGTTTTCACATAACTAGTAGAGAAAATGGCCCCATATCTGCGCATGCGTTGGCGTGAGAATGGCATTGGGTTGACTCCTGAGTGGTGGGAGATCCATCAGTTGGAGACTGTTAGTATGTATCCTGATAATGTCACAGCCATCTGTGGCTGGGAGTTCGAGAGAGTGCAGGTGACCCTGATTTTTGCTTGAAAAGTATGTCATTACTGTATCCGCTGTCAATCAGTGTGACACTATGGCTGGCTCACATGTCTGAATGCCTTGGAGGAAGTGAGTGTTAGCCTTCACCCTCCTCTGTTAGCATCTGTCTTGTTATAGAAGACACCTTAGTAGTTGGTGGGAATTGGTGAATGAGCAAATTGGGAGAAAATGGGCTAAAAAATGCCCCATTTTCAAACTAACTAATTAATAAAAATTCATTCGTTCATTCATCTTCTGCCACTTAATCCCTGTTCTGCCAATCCCAGCTGACTTTGGGCGAGAGGCGGGGCACACCCTGGGCAGGTCGCCAATCCAGCGCAAGGCTAACACACAGAGACAGACAACCATTCACACTCACATTCACACCTATGAGCAAGTTAGAGTAGCCAGTTAGCCTAATTCCTTCTGTGCATGTCTTTGGACTGTGGGAGGAAACCAGAGTACCTGGAGGAAGCCCACACGGACACGGGGAGAACATGCACAAGGAAAGGCACCCAGGTCGACCCTGGAGATTTAACCCAGGAGCTTCTTGCTGTGAGGCGACAGTGCTAACTTACCCCTACACCACCATGCTGCCCATCAACAAAAATTATTTTCTGTAATTTTTTGTTATATCAACAAGGTGACTGGCTTGAGGGGGAGATAATAGAGAAGCAGACTTCCATATCCATAGTAAGCACTGGACTGTGGTTCCTCATACCTTCTGGTCTACTATCTCTCCATGAATGAATACCCCCTGAATCTCCCCTTTTGCCCCTCCACCTTCCATGGTCCTGCACCCTTTCCTTTCACCTCCGTCTGTTCCCCCTTGCCTTTCCCTCCCCAACTGCCTGTCCCAGGACCCCAGCAGCCTGCCCTTCTCACTGCCTGTAACTCAACCACTTATTTTCGTTTGCGCTGGAGGAGCCGATGACCTTGAAGAACTCTGTAAAGGCTGCCAGTAAAACATTGAAGGATTACCGGTATGTAACTGCACATTCATGTGGTTTGTTTGAATAACCTCGTGCTACGGAGCAGAACACAATATATTACATTTTACGAGCCTCAGAAATGCACCATCGCTGCCCCTACTGTCAATTATCCACAAATAGCACTGCAGCCATTCTCTCCTTTTTCTCAAAATAAATGTCATTTCGACTCCAGTTGTTCATGCACTTCGTGCGGCATTCCTACTGGTCTACAACAAACACCTTACACGTTCACACTCCTACTTTTAACAAAAAGAAAAAGACACAAAGATATAGCACATCCTGTTTTTATCCATCTAATCTCTTAATACGCTACGATAGGTGATATGATGTGTTAAAACAGTCTTGCTATTAGCAGTGTGTAGCATGGATTATATTATGTTTATTGAACTGGAAAAGTATGTTGTGTGAAAACTGTATGGTTATTTGGTATGTCCAGGCTCATCATGTATATCTTCCCCTTAAATGACCTGTGTGGGTTTCAACCATCTAGATCACGTATCCTCTTAGGATCTTACTTCCCTGCTCCTCGACTAACCGTGCAGGAGTGCAAACGTGACCAGAATCCAAAGAAACATCTTGGATATGCAATGACACTCTGTAGGTTGCAGAGTAGAAATAAATGAATGGCTATAAATTATGAGTGCTATTTTAATACATATTAATCAAGATATCTCTCTTTAATGTGCAGATGTTTTCTTACTTAATGCTTCAGATGTTCATTTCATCTCTGTTATTTTTCCTCTGCGTAATTGAAAGATATGACGAGCGAATCAGTCTGTGGTATTACAAACAAAATCTAATTAAACAGGCAACATGGTTTATTTGTATTTTTTTTTTTTATCAGCCTGAGATGCGATATTAAGAACTAAAATCACTTGGAATGAGATAAATACTAAGCTGCAACATGATGAAATGAAAGGGGATAAAGGCTCTTGATCCAAAGCATACTTTATCTAGGAAACATGTCATAGGCAAGTATGGCTGTCAGTTCAAGTGATATTTTCTGTGTTTATTGATATGACCATTGTGGGCAGCAAGAAGTGATATACAGGAGCACATTATTGTAGCGAGGCATGTGACCAGTCCCTTAAAAGGTTTCCTTAGTTAAGGGAAAATGTTAAGGGATTTAATGCATTGAAAGAGATTTCACTGAAGTTTTCTACTGTTTCCATGGGGAATGTTTGTTTGCTTGCACTTGTGCGTACTTGCGATATCTGTTATCACCTCACCTGTTACCGCCTCCCAAATTTTGCCTACTGGAGAAAAAAAAAGATGGAAGAAAAGGAGACAAAAACCAATCTGGTCAGAGTAGGAAAAGATTATATTTCTGGAGGAATACACTAAAAGAAAGCACATAATAAAAAATAAATTTGTTCAGCAAATAAGAGAAAACATATAACAATAAATGTGGGAGGGAACTGCAAAAAAATAAAATTAGCTATTAAATGAATTTAAATTAATTCAGGTGTTTATTTACTTCTTTTATCACTATAAACACTGCGAACATTCGGTTAAGATTGAGTTAGAGGTACCTTAAGTTGTTTTCCTTACTTGGTTTGCTAAGGTAGACCATATTGTGGTTCTTTGAAAAGTGGTGGCATGGGGCATATGGGCATCTGAAAAATGAATGGCAAATGCAAGAAGCAAAAGCTGAACTTTTGGTGATTTAAAAATCCTGCCTCGGATGCATTTTTTAGGTCTCAAAAAGAGGACTTGTCTGGAAAAAAGAGGACATATGTTCACCATATGTTTGCTAAGCTTGCTAAAATTGTGCAATAATTTAACCCTTTATACTAATTTACTAATTGAAATACTTGGAAATTCAAACTTTCATCCCTAGAGAGTTATTGGAAGATCTTAAAAGACTTATAAAAGATATTATAAGATATATATTAAAAGACTTAAAAGATATATATATTATATTTTTATATTAAAATAATTTTTTTTATTTTTATGCTGAACATCAAGGTCAATAAAAGTTCCATATATGGCCAGTGTAGGGTAAAGATTTTCCCCAAAACTCTCTCTATATAAAAATATATAAGAAAACCACATACAAACATAAAGGAACATTTATTTAGGATGGAAGAACTCCATGTGATTCTATGACCTCAGGGAGAGGCATGGGGGGCCATTTTGAATGTCTGTTGAGGTTACCAAATATGGCTCTTCACCCAATAAAGTGTTGCCGAACTTTGGGGGATTCCTTAAGCGTAGCACCAACAGAAGGAGAAAATAAATATGCAAGTGAGCATTTTAAGGAAACCTTAAGAAGAAGACTTAAAGGTGTTTTGTGCAACCAATTTTCATTTTAAGATAACCTTAGCTTTTTTAAAAAAAAATCAGAATCTAAACTTAAGGTCTTTCATGCAACCAGTTCCAGATTTATACTAAAAAAAACCCCCAAAAAACAAAGTGTTCTTGAGTGACCAGGTCAGTTGACCCAAAACCCTCTGAGAATTTCCCAAAAACCCCAAGCCAGTTTGGCAGAAATGGCATGATCATGGAAGGGACCCAGCATCTGTTGATGTCTAGGGATCGCACATTTCAGACGTTTATTAACTGCAAACGATTTAACGATAGCTAAGCATAAAAATCTTGTAGAATAAATGAGAAATAAAATGATAATTTTTGATGACACTCATACCCAACATCACAATAGGGAAAATGAGCATGGTGGGTTTTTTTTTTGTTTTTTGGTGAAACTGAACAATTCTATAAGCAGAAATGCCTTTTTAAAGAGACAGAAGGCCTCAGAATTTGACCAGAAGGGGAGCAATTTGAAAGACGTTGCTCACCACGGTTGTGCGTCGTGGTTCTTCACGTTTCCTTAGCCTTCCTGTCAGCTTGACCCAGTCTGCCCATTCTCCTCTGATCTCTCTCATCAGTAAGGCACTTACACCCACAGAACCCTATGCATTGCCCTGCTGCCACATGACTGGCTGATTGGACAACTGCATGAATGAGCAGGTGTACAGGTGTTCCTAATAAGGCGAACAGTGTGTTAAAGTGAGGTAGATAGATATGCCATGATTCAGCTCCAGAATATCAGGCCAGTACTTTAAATCCAGATGCAGCAGTCTATATGTCAACCACAGGATCTGTAAATGCTTAACTTCCCCACCGCAAATATATAACTATTCTACAGAGTAGATGCATCACAGATAACTATGCCATGTCATCCTCTCTTCTAACTGTTAGGAAACAGACACAAAGATTCAATAGACTGTATGGAAATTCTACCCTGGTTAAATGATTACTGTGGTGTTCTGCTCCCTGATGTGAGGTCCTATCATATAGAAAGTCCATAGAACTTCCCAGATGCTGGCTAAAGATAACACAGGATTGCCTTGCCCTTATCCGTACTATTGCTTTGCTTCTCTGCTATAATTTCCCCCTCTCTCTCTCTTTGTAATGGAATACAAACTGTCCACATAAGTTAATCTGTCAAGGCTCATTACTCAAACCCACTGAGAACCAAAGCCACACTATAAATCAAAGAGCCGCATCTGAACTCCAGGAATTTTGATGCATCATATCACGCAAACACCTTCTCTATTAAGAAAACACATGCTGGCTGAGTTCAACTGCTCGGACTTTTCAACTCTTCATCTTCAGGCAAATGGGACTTGCTTCAGGAGTTGAACAGTCCAAGGATGAAACAAACAAGCAACAATAACAATAAAACGGCATTGTACAAGTAATTAGGTGTTAGCACTAAGAGGATTTGAGGGTCTGCGTCAAAGGATTTCACTATTTTCACTGACGTGCAGCAACCTTGTTGCCATACAAAAGGGAAAAAGCATATTAAACAGCATGCAGAAGTGTGGGATCAGTGCATTAAATATGCAATAGGTAACACATGGTGCATAATAAGCATGAGCATGTAGCTTTTCTCACAGTGGATGATCAGAGACACAAAGTGCTTGTGTGTGTGCGCACACGCTAAAGACAGTAAGCCATCTGAAATTAATCTTCTCTTAATCATAGCCAATCTGGAGCCCTTAGACAACTAACTGGATTTAAAAAGCCTCTCCCAGGTTTACACACTGAGTGCGCTGTCAGCAGGCGAGTTTACAAGCACCTGGGTGAAAAAGAAAAAAAAAGTAAATAAAATACTAATAGCATAGTAAAATAACAATGAGCACATTGGTATATCAAACAGCTTTATTTAGCAAGAAGCATGTGTTCCAGACACGCAACGTTTATAAAACTGTGCAATAAAAACACGAGTCTGATCACTGATTATTACTGAAAGATTCTACATGTTTACTTTCATTGGGTTTTATTTTACACCTTATACTTATATAATGTGCTGAGTTAGGATTCTAGCCGTTGCACTCTCTTTTTGTAACTGCAGCATGTCACACTGAAATTCACGTGCATCAAGTTATGGGCATTGCAACAATGTGTCAAGTTTGATATGGCTAGAATTTATGAAATACACTGACGTAAAGTGAGCCGCAACTGAAGCTGATGAGTACTTGGTCAACTTACCTGTTCAAACAAACATTCTTATGGCAACAAACGTTATCGGCCTTATTTTATTAATTCATCAATTAATAAATGCACAGTAAATGAGCCTATGTCTCGTGTACACATTGCAATTTCATTACCTTGATTTAGTATTTGGGCAGCATGGTGGTGTAGTGGTAAGCTCTGTCACGTTTCCTGGTTTGAACCTGGCGCCCGGATGGTGTTCCTCCTGCAGTCCAGACATGCTGATTAGGTCAAATGGCAATTCTAAATAGTCAATAGGTGTGAATGTGTGTGTGGTGAATGTTGTTGTTTGTCTCTGTGTTAGCCTTGCACCAGATTGTGGACCTGCCAGGGTGAACCCCGCCTCTCAGCCGAAGTCAGCTAGGATTGGTTTCAGCTCCCCCGTGACCCTGATGAATAAACTGTATAGATAATGGATGGGTGGAAGGATGAATGGATTCAGTATCTTGTGGATGGATGTGTGTGACATAAGAATAATATTTTTCATGGCGGACAGTAGATAACGGTTTTCCAACCCTGCCAAGTGTAGTTGGTGCTGCATGCTGAATCAAGTGCTATTTTGAAAGCTGATGAATAGTGAAGGTGGAATTGCTAAATTAAGACAAATTTGAAGCGACAATTCCAGTTAGGATTATTCATGCAAATGCTTGATTTTAAAATTGGTAATATAGAAGCTAGATAGTGAACCTTATCTAAGTCACTTTTACTTAAGAAAAACACTAAGTAGGGGTGGCATGGTGTCACGGTGGCTAAGTGGTTAGCACTGTCGCCTCACAGCAAGAAGGTCCTGGGTTCGAGCCCTGAGTTTGGCACGGGTGCCTTTCTGTGTGGAGTTTGCATGTTCTCCCCGTGTTCGCGTGGGTTTCTTCCCACAGTCCAAAGACATGCACAGAGGGGATTAGGCTAATTGGCGACTCTAAATTGTGATGTCCCAAAAATCACTCTGAACATTTATGTAAAAAAAAAAAATCACAAAACACATATCATGCACAGAATATGAAATACATTAAATACTCATAATAAACACTAATAAAATGTAAATGTAAGTATAGTCAAGTATAATAATGACGGGGCGGCATGGTGGCTAAGCGGTTAGCACTGTCGCCTCACAGCAAGAAGGTCCTGGGTTCGAGCCCCAAAGTCGACCTGGGCACCTTTCTGTGTGGAGTTTGTGTGTACTCCCCATGTCCGTGTGGGTTTCCCCCGGGTACTCCGGTTTCCTCCCACAGTCCAAACACATGCACAGAGGGGATTAGACTAATTGGCTACTCTAAATTGCCCGTAGGTGTGAATGTGAGTGTGAATGGTTTTCTGTCTCTGTGTGTGGATTGGCTCCAGCTTCCCCCCGCGACCCTGAACAGGATTAAGAGGCAGAAGATGAAATAATAACAATATTTCCACAAACCCTTGTCTATATATGAAATATCAACTTAATACTTAGGAACATAAAAAAAATTGCTAATGATTTGACAGACCAAATAAGCAATCTTGGTGAGAACATTAGCTAGCTTGCCAACTATATGAGCAGGTTGTACAGGTACAAAAAAGACATAGCCAACACTAATGCTAGCTGCATAGACAACATTTTTGCTAGATAAATCACTGAAAACCGATAACAAGTACATCTTTTTTGGCTTTATTTAAATTTATGCTTAATTGACTAGCCCCTAGCCAGCATAAATAGCATGCTAGGCCACTTTGAGACAGCATAAAATAAGTTAACTTAATTATAATCAAGTTAGTTTGTAGTTAAAGTCACCTAGCCTGGTAGCTACATAAAATGTATACATTTTTCATTTCCTCTCAGGAATATCTATTTCATATAAATGCAAATTTATCTCACGTGAAATGGGTCTTGTCATGTGTAAATAAATAAAAAGAAAGAAACCTTTTTATTTTGAAAAATTCTGCAGGAGCACCTCTAGGTAAAATGTTAGAACAGCATTAGGGATTTTGTGTTGGAACATAAATTTTGTTTCTTTATTAATCAATCTTTATATCTTTATTAATCGATTTCTTACCCAGTCTAGTTCATTGAACACATAACCTATACTGATGACTTAACCTGAATACCATATTATATCACTTTTGTGTACAAAACCTACTCAGGTTACTAATAATACCAGACAACTAAACTACAAGAGACAAATAAATTACTTTATAAATGAGGTCCACCACGTTACCTTTGTAAAGGTTTTGTGCCTGTGTTAAACTTGACGCTACTGGAGGAATCTATAGGGTTCGCTTTAAAATTCATCTCTATATACGATCAAAGCTGTTACAGTAGATTGATAGGGTTATTTTCTAAGTGGGTTGAGCAGTCACTGATGGGAAGATGGACTGCTGCTCTGATACTACATCAACTCAACACTCTTATCTGTTGTCAAAAAAGTCTCAAATCACTTCCAAGCCTTTGACACATCATACATTAAACTTTGGAGAGCCATTTCCAATATACCTTATGTGGTGTTTCATCCTTAAAGCCATGCACTATATGATGTGTGTCTGGCATGAGCTCTTACAGCCTGAATGTGTGTGTACACTGATACGGGCTTGTGGACGTGCTTGTAGTTTAAGCAATGCTTCTAGCGAATAATACCTTAAAGACAAACCAGACGTGAACACTGAACTTCAAGAGCATTTGTGTAGTGTAGATTTTGCTGGCTATTGTGTGTGTGTGTGTGTGTGTGTGTGTGTGTGTGTGTGTGGTGCCCCAGTGGATGAAGTGGTGTACAGTACAAGGTGTACTCTGGACTCAATCCCAGCATTACCAGCATAGAGAGCCACCATGACCCTGAATATGACAAAGCAAATACTAAAGATACTAATGAATGAATGAATGAATGAATGAATGAATGAGCATTGTTTTTTAGTGCCCGGTGCATGCGGAATTAGAGTTAAATGGCATTTTTAATCAATTTGATCATTAATGGTTGGTCTACTGCAATTTTATGAAAAAGCCAAGGAATGTGTGCGAACATTTATGAGGCTACATGGCCACAGATACTGCATGTTGGCCTTTCAGCTACAACCTTTTTTCTTAACTGCTTGTATTGTATCCTTTCTCATGACCTGACTCTGGTTGGAGCAGCACACTTATTTGATTCAACAAGTCCTGAAATCAAAGCCACAGGAAATACAATATAGCATACACACATATGCAGTACATTTTCACCTAAGTCAAGCTGTATAGCATATACGTTTCGATACATCTTCTTGAACATTTTCCTTGTGACTGGTATGCCTTCCCTTATTTTACCATTTCTCTCTCTCTCTCTCTCTCTCTCTCTCTCTCTCTCTCTCTCTCTCTCTCTCTCTCTCTCGCTCTTTCTTTTGCTCTATCTCTGCTGCTGTAGAGTCATGGTGAGTGTCACCCTTAGGCTGAACTCTCCAGCAGCAACTTAGTGAGTCAGGTGTCAGGTTTAGCCCCAGGTCAGCATTGACTGCAAGCAATCTACCTCTCCACAGGGGCTTTCTTTCTCCCCTGAGAGCATAGCATTCTTTTGTGTGTGTGTTAGCAGTCTGTGAATTTGTGTGTGAATGTATGAGAATGAGAGAACAGGACAGAGGAAAACAGAGATAGAGAATCTGTATGTAACGTGTACACTTCTTCTCGCTCCCTCCTTAACAGACTGCCCCTAGCCCCTAGTAACCCAGGCATGACTCAAACACCATCTGGTATCCAGATGGAGGCTCGAAAAGAGTCCTTGCTCCTTTTTTTCTTTCACACACTCACTCTATTTCAAATATGAACGACTGGCAGTATCTCTCTCTCTCTCTCTCTCTCTCTCTCTCTCTCTCTCTGTGAGTGTGTGTGTGTGTGTGAGAGTGTGAGAGAGAGAGAGACAGAGAGTGTGTGTGTTAATATCCCTCAGTGTTAATATGAGAGCACAACAGTGTGCATGTGTGTGTATTTTTCTCTTTCGGTCAATCCTTGACCTCTAACACAGTGACCCATGCTCTGCTCTTCACTGCTCTGAGTGCAAACAGCAGGGTCACGACCGGCACATCCCTGACCCTATCTGTTTTTCCAGCCTCCTCTGTGAAGGTGACGGGTCACTGGAGTTCAAGTTCATTAATCGACATCTTCCCAACAGCTTCATGAGATAATATGTGCACCCAATAAAGTTGCAATTCCTCAGCCACTTCCCTCCGACATTGACAAGTCAAAAACCTTTGATCTCTGCTTGTCTTGCCTAAACCATTAGTAAATCCTACAATAGCAAAAATAAATAAATAAAAAAAATTGAAGCAATATTAAGCTGTCATGTCAGCTCAGTGTGGTGTGGGCCTGCTGGACATAACAAGCTGCAGGAATCCTCTTAAGGCAAGCTGGTAAGATTCTTTGAAAAGCTCAGGTTGTTGAGGAATTTCCACACGGGCCTTTGTGTGTTTATCGATAATACAATCTGACAGTCTCACTTATCGCTGCGTGTTGCCTTCCGAAGCCTCCAAGGTTCACCGGACATGCAATTACTCTTAATAAACTAGTAATTGGGCCTTTTTTCCAGCGAGTACACGCACAGTGCAGGAAGGGCTGAGTGTTCACGTCGATATGCACTTGATTTATCTAAAGAGGGAATCACAAGGTATCACAAGGTGATGTCAAAACCATTTTCAGGTTCACTTGACCTGTGTCTTGATGTACATGTTATCTTATTTACCATATCAAAGACTCATTAGTAAAAGCTGAAGTACAGTTCCTAGTATATGCATTCCAATGTACTTAAATGATGAAGATTTATTTCACTGATAACTACCAGGAAATTCGCCTTTACCAACACCTCAGAAAATCCCCAGACATGATGGTAACTAACAAAATGCTAATAGCTTTATAGGTGTGACAATGCAAACTAGCAACAAATGTATCTAATGTCAGATATTTTGTAGTGGTAGTGGCATTAGGAAACAATAAAAAAGGAATAGGGATTTTATTTCAGTTGGCCTCGTATTAAAGATTTACTTTCAGAACTTTCTTTAGCTATGTTTGTGGTAGGGAATTGTGTCTTGCAACACAATGCTTATTCAGCTACAGGCTAACCACTTACTAAATTATGCCTGAGGTTCCAAAACATTTTGGGCAAATTACTTCAAATGGAGATTATTAAATTTATACAAGCTCAAGCCTTGGCATTTTGGTGCTCCTCATGCTTGTAGATACATATAGCATAAATGTTTCAGCATATTTTCATGTTAGTATTCTTTACTTCTCTTGTTCCACATCTCTCAATGTTTTCTAACAAAGAGTGAAGGCTGATTTACTTTTAAATCTAATTTTTCAATTTTGATTGCTAAATTCCTACACAGCTTGTCAGAATGGTGAAAAAGGCTGAAATATAACGTGCACTCTTAAATTTAATGTGGGTTGTTTATACAGTGCTGTGTAATAGTCATAGGCACCCTATTTTTTTTTAGTACAAATTTTGTTAGAGATATTTACTTTATGAATTCTGCATCATCCAATCAGTACAAAAACATTTTGTTTAACACATTGCTTTTCCAAAAAAGCTATTGGCATTTAAAAAAAAATTGTATGCCATTAAAGGAAAAAACAATGTTCTCCCCGTGTCCGCGTGGTTTCCCACTGGGTACTCCAGTTTCCTCCCACGGTCCAAAGACATGCTGAAACATGAAATCTTCATCTCCATAAAGCTTTTCAGCAGATGGAAGCATGAAGTGCTCCAAAATCTCCTGATAGCTAGCTGCATTGACCCTGCCCTTG
>JAQMCW010000001.1:10570143-10583552 GCA_030068335.1 Chrysichthys cranchii
CATGGAGGTGAACATGCTGGATGTGGAGGTCCTGGGCTGGTGTGGTTACACGTGGTCTGCGGTTGTGAGGCTGGTTGGATGTACTGCCATCTGCCATTAGACAGATTTGTGAACAATATTTGAGAGTAATGGGTCTTTTGTATATGTAGAAAATGTTTGAGATCTTTGAGTTCAGCTCATGCAAAATGGGAGCAAAAGTGTTGCGTTTATATTTTTGTTCAGTATAGATAAATTACTGAACTCTGGTCTCTGGATGTAAATCCTGGAAGTTCCAATTAAGGCTTAGTTAAGATTTTAGTTCAGACTGGTCTTCATGGGACTAATTTTACTCCCAATCGGTTAATAACAGTGAATAGCAGCATAGGAATTGGTTTTCCCCAGTTTAATCCTGTGCTCAGGTCACTGTCTGTGTGGAGTATTGCAAGTTCTCCCCACAGATTGGCTCTTCTAAACTGCTCCTTGGTGTACGTAAGTGTGTGAATGTGCAAGGATATGCAAGGAGCCCTTAGACGAACTGGCATCCCATCCAGGATGTACTCCCTCCTCGTGCCCAGTGTTCGCCATCCCTACCAGTTCCTACAGAAAATGAATGAATTAAAAAAATAAAATGAATGAATGAATAATACCAGTGTTTGTTCATTTGTAAATTTAGCTTGTGATGTATTCGCGGTTTGTTTATGTTAATGCATTAGGGAACATTAAGGTGAAAGCGTTACCATAATAAGATTAAAAAATATTGAGTAGGAACTATTTTTTATGAATATGGTGAGTAATGTCTTGCACTTGTTCTGACCTTAGAAAGCCAAGGCCAAACACACTGTAAGGAAAATAACACTTCATTACCCAGACATCCTAAGAGTCGCATCATTCACTGCAAGTTCAATCAATCTCCTGATTTTTGGCAAAAGCCGCTTTCTCAGTTCACACTGACAAGACACACGCATGTAAACATATACGACCGTACATACACACATCGTGTCTGCACACACAGTTAATGAGGACTTCCCTACGAACCCGTGTCCTCTTTTCTTGCATTCTTTTTCACACATATGTACACAGTGAGAGAGAGAGAGAGAGAGAGAGAGAGAGAGAGGGAGAGAGCAAGAGAGCGAGAGAGAGAGAGTAATGCCTCAGCATTGATTACTCTCCTGAGACACAACCTTTATAAGTGGAATAGAAAACAAAGACCGTGCTTATGTGCACACTCTTGTCCAAGTTTCGCATGTGATTTATTGTGATAACAGCAAAAACGGTTCAGTTGGCAGACACCCTTTACATTTTTACAAAGATGATTTTTTCTTCTGTTGTTTGTGTTGGTCGCAAACTAATAGAAGGGCCTCTGACTGGGGTGCTTTGAATTTCCAGCTACTGAGAGCATTTGTGTATTCAGGTATTTTTCTACTAGCACTACATTCTATCATAAAAAATTATTATTTTTATGGGCATTGTAAGTATTTAATCATGTACTTTAACTTTGCTTGGCATGAGGTTTTACTCCACTTTTAACTTTTTTTTTTTTTATCAAAGACGAAAACCCCTTAAATCTTAAAGATCCAACAAAGCCAAGTTATCTACTGCCATACTTGTTGGACGTGAGGTTAGACCAAAAATAGTTTGTTGAATTTTTTTGTTTTTGCTGATATTTATGTAGAAATTACAGCATGCGCTGAAATGTGAGCGCCATAAATGTTGACAACATTACAACACATAGTAGGAATTCAGGCAAGTTTGTGGTATAATAAAAAAACATTTCAGACTTGCTAATATTTCTAAAATTCAAAGAAATATGCAGAGGAAAGACAAAATAAAAATGTGGGAGGTCCTGAACATCACTTTGTAATGCTTTTTTTATTTGAGGAGGAATGAGACAGGAGAGTAAGAGCTAGTTAAATAAAAAAAAAAAAATGAACAAATGCTAAAGAAGCATGCGGGGACAAAACAAGTATGTGCCAACTGTCCAGCCATGTTCCTTAAAGGTATACCAAACCATCGCACAACCCATATTATAACTATCAGAGATGGAATTTGTCATGTAACTGAGATGGATGTAAATGCAGAATAATTCTAATACAGATGAAAGAAAACAAGTAAAACAAACAACAACAAATTTGAGCCTGAACAAGAGTATAAACAATGAACACTGTGGAATGGACAAACCTGGACAGACATAAATAGCTGCTAGACAAAGGAAACCTAACATGAATGAACGTAAATAGGGTGCATAATCAAATACAACTGGAAACAGGTGCTCGTGATCAGGGCCATGTGACTTGCAGGGGTTGATGGGAAATGCAGTCCAGAAGGCACAATCCAGGACGGTCCAGAAGGCACAAACTATTAATCAATGAAAAAATGTATTTCTTCAGTTCATTGTCTTGTGATGCTAGTTAAGAGTGCTGTCTAACATGTCACTCTAATATCTCCCATAGGGGTTCAACTGGGCTGGGATTTGGTGACTGTGAAGGCCATAGCATATGACTTACACCACTGGCATACTTAATACAAAAGTGCAAATCAAGTCAAATGCTAAACAGGGAACTAATATGTAGGCATTCATGTGATGCCTTCACTGGGGGTTGCAGCCATTGTTGTCTGTATGCAAATTTTCAACAAGGCTGAAAATTCCATCTTTATCATGACAGTGTCTTGTGCATGCTTAATTGTTACAAACAATTACAGTACAGTAACAAACAATTGTTACAGGGCGTAATATACTTACAAATCCAAGGACATTTAACATTTTGTTAAACTCTCCAACACTTCCCCGCAGTCTCAGCAGTGTTCAAACATGGCCGTTGAGGACTACAATTCCCAGCATTCCTCTGCACTTTCTGGTGCCCAGATTGTTGATGTGTTGCACATATTTTGTATTATGTTCTAATCCTTATTCAATCTGTTCAATTTCCCTTGTGTTCTTATGCCAGTGCGAAGTGTTTTATTATGTTTAGCAATGCACACTGAGCCTTTTGTAAGTGTTTTTGGATATCCTGGTTATTGATCATTGTTTCTGGACGGTGATCTTGCCCCTTGCCTAGCCTCTGATTCACCTGTCTGTGCCATGATTTTGACTATTGCCTGTTTTTTTTGGACTCTGCTAATGCCTTGCCTCTGATATACCTGCCACTTGGTGCTTTGACATTTTATCTGTTTTTGACCTTGATTTTGCCTAAGTAATTTGGACACTGTTTTGTTTGTTTTTAAATAAACTCTGCTGCATTTACATTCTTTGCCTGCCTCCTTACCTGGCACAGTCCCAAAACTCAGCCATAATATATGGACATGAAATACAATAAGATTGCTATAACTTCCTGCAGTTAGATTTTGTGACCATACCAGGACCAGGTTAGGACCAGCTCTACAACCTTATCTTACTGAAAATACTAGGATTTATGAAATATTAAAGACTATAAACTAAAGTGCAGACACCTCCATGCCCTCCTCCCATAGCCAATCTGTTAACTAACTGTTAGTAATGTCACTCACAACCCAGCAGATAAGCATTTGTACTACTGTTATGGTAGTAATGTGAAGTGCTAAACCTTGGTTTTTAATTGCCCTTGATGTCTTTGATGTTTCTAGTAATTATAAGGTTAAAGCTATCAACTGAACATGGCCATTGGTATCCTATGTTTCACTGTCATCTATTAAAACTCTGGACAAAAGACTGTTCCCCTAAATATGCGTACAGGCTTACTCCAACATGAAACCATTGTCCTATCCTGAATCATTGTCCTATCCTGAAACCTTGCCTATGGATCAAACATCTCTCCATCACTTTGCCCATCGCTGCAGACTTCTTTTTGTTGAGAAGAAAGGGGTTGGCATGCACCCCTATATAGATAATCTAGACTAGAATGAAATCATGGTGATGTGGCATTAAAACTTGCCCCTAGTCCCTGCTGCACACAAGTGAGATGGGTGAGTGTATTTATTGAATTTGATGTGCTGGATCCACTTGGGTCGTAAGTGGAAGATGAAGTTCATCAGCGTTATCAGGCACTATGAATACATTGTGATACTGTACGTCCTGCTTAGTGCCTGTACCATACTGTAGGCCTTTGTGTATGATATACTCAGGGGTATGCACCACCCGTTCCTTATAATATATACGAAACATTATTTTTATTACTCTTTTATTATGCCAAATCATATGCACTATCCTTGCAGTTTAGGGAACTTAATAAGAAACCAACCGATGAAGCAATTCTGCTTGTCTTGCATAGTAGCCCCAGAAAAGTGGAACATTCTTGTGATCCAGAGGGCTCAAGATGATCAACTTGCTCCAGTTATCCTGGAATAAAGTACACAATCTATTTGGCCCATACTGGGCTGTGGCCTTCCCTAGTCAGAGCATCATGGATTTAGATTTATAACATTTGTGCCATTTGGCAGGCAGAGAGACTTGCATTTATCGCATTTATACTACTGAGCAGTTGAGGCAGCTTGGTGGTGCTGGGATTTGAAGTCACAACCTTCCAATCAGTAGTCCAATGTCTTAACACCTGAGCTACCACTGATTTTGTTAACTCCTGTCAAATGTGGCTTTCCACTGGTTTGCAGTAATACTTACAGCCCCATTCCATAATGCACTATAGTGTGGTCTCAAATTGTGTTGCACTATGTCACAGTCCTATGAGCATTTGATCATCAAGCATTGCTCAGATTTGTTCCCCTGCCTGAGCGTTACATGGAAACCGCAGAACACATGCTTAGTGAGGTGTTCAGACAGTTTGGCCTGCCTGAGGATATGTGATCAAAGTGTAATTCACATCACATTTGGAAGATATTTTGTCAGCTGTTAAACATCAGGATCTGTCTCCATGCTGTCACCTGCAGTCCAATAGTCAGATTGAATACCTTAAGCACAAAAACAGGTTCCTGAGATCCTATTGTGTTCAGAACTAGAATAAGGGAAGTCATTTCTTGCAGTTGAAGGAATAGGCCCAAAACACCCTTGTTCATTCACTGACTGGTTTATTCCACTTCCAGTGCATTTTGGGAAATCATTTCCTGCTGTTCCCCTACTGAGGATGCCTAAGGTTAACAACTGAATGCAATAAAGCAGGCAAATATGAGAATTATGTAAGACTCCAGGACGGTGTATGAAGATCTCTAAGGTGACCAGCATCATAGGTAACAGCTCAGTTTTCACCAGGGGCAGATGGACTGACTGTCCACCAAAGTCCTGGCACTTTAGCTTCCTTAATAAATAAATAAATAAATAAATAAATAAATAAATAAGTAAATAAATAAATAAATAGATAGATAGATTTTAAAAAATAAATGCAAAAGCCACTTTATATTGATCCATTTAACAGAATCTGAAAAATTGACGCAGTAAAGGAGAACTATTCACAGACGAGACTTTCATTTATACAACCCGAATTCCAAAAGTTGGGACGTTCTTTAAATTTGAACAAAATGAAAACTAAAAGACTTTCGAATCATATGCGCCAATATTTTATTCACAACAGAACATAGATAACATAACAAATGTTCTTGAAAGCAAAGAAAAGAATAACAGTCACCGAGAGATTAAGGAAAAAATTCCAGTGTTTGTGGGGATATGGCATCGAAAGATCTGCCTTCCAAGGTGGGGAGTCTGGTGTACAAGAAAGTGAGCAGATCATGCTAGAAAACCTGAGAGAGCAAAAAGGGGAGTAAAGGGTCAGGAGTTCACTGAGGCAGAGAGGAGTAAGGTTATGAAGGGCTTTGAAGGTGAAAAGATTTTGAACTTGATATGGGACTAAACTGGTAGCCAGTGTAGCTGATAGAGAGTGGGGGGTGATATGAGCTCTAGTATTGTATTTGTGAGAACTCTAGGCAGAGATGTTCACAAGTCATTTTTTCCAAGTCAAGTCTCAAGTCTCTGTGCACGAGTCCAAGTCAAGTCTCAAGTCTTTGAGGGGCAATGCCAAGTCAAGTCTCAAGTCTTTCGTCCCAAGTCAAGTCTCGATTCTCAAATGGCTGAAATGAACGTTTTCTCATCAGATGCTATCTGAGATAATACTGCACTGCGGTATTGTTTTGGATTAAAAGTATGTACTGTACTATATCATCTATTATTACGCACTACATTATCAAAATTGATCAGAACAATGCACCTAGGAAGGATATTTCAATGTGCAGTGTGAATCAGGCAGGAATCAGGTTTATACTTAGAATGCTATTTATTGAAACAGAAAACTGAATAGAAAGGCAAAACAGAAACATGGGTATAATAACAGAAAGTGAATAGTCCAATGATGTAAACTTAACACAAACTTCCAGTTAGTAAGCTCAGCTAACCGTGAAAACAAGCAAAATCAAAACCTGAACTCCTCAAAGGCAATGAAACACTAAAGTCCATACAGAAAGGCACGTAGATCCTATACAGGCCACGAACGTGGAATTACCGTGGGGGATTGTCTCGTGTAATCATCCATAGACCATGATCTAACAGAAACTTATAACATTTAATAAGGTAATTTGATCTGAATACATAGATGATATACAAATTAACCCTGTAGCACCCCTGGGGTCATATCTGACCCTTAATTTTAGTTCACCCTAGGTGGCCTTGGTTTTCCAGGGTTACATTTATTCAAATTGTACAATAATGACAAAACCAAATGTTCAGCTTGGCCAAGAAATATCTCTAAAATCTAAAATAAGGAATGCTGTAATCTTTATATGACTAGCTTGTTTTTTTAATATATATACTGTATATACATAATGCTATAAAATCCATGTCCACTGTGATGATAGCTCTAATATCATGGTATGAATTTCAGCAGGCTCCACTCATTGCTATGAGATCTACAACTGGTGGATAAATTAAGAAAGAGCTAGTTGTCAATCATTACAGGAATCTGATATTATTACAAATGTTATGGCTATGAACACAGTTGTAAACAGTGATTCTAGCACCAGTCTAGTGATTGCCAGTCACTAAAGGAGCTATTTCTGCACATTAATTCCCTTTCTTTATTCTTGTCTGTAGAAAAATGCATAGGGAGATAGAGAAAAATAAAATTGTTGAAATGTTATTAGGTGCTCTTTGCAGCTGGGTGGTGCTGACTATGCAAAGGCTGTATGAAAAAGAACGCAAACCAGGTAATGCAGTGGAATAACTTTACTGGTGATATTTAGAGACATTTTCCACCTCTTAGAGGACCAACCTTAATTCCCTTTTACTGAATTTCATTTCTTGGTACAAGCACTGTCTAACATTTACTCACTGGCACTAGAAGGTAGTTTCAGCCCCTATTTTCCAGTCCTCATGTATGGAGGGGTTGTCTTGAAGGATTCTTGTGGATTTCTCCATTTCAGAAAGCCCATGGCGTCACTGTAACCACATAGAAAAATGAAGGGGAATACTAGTAGGATGTTGGATTTTGCAGGGCCACTAGAATTGGAGGATGATGGACTGGATTTTAGATTGAAGACGATTGAACAGTGCTGAGCTCTGGTTTGTAAATGTGACATCAAACCTGGGAGAGTAGCATGCACATTGAGGAAGTCTGAGTTTTTACAGATGAGTAGACTTCAGACGAACAAAACGATCTATAGTGCGTGCGCTCCACTGATCCCTGGGATTTTACATCAGTGGATTTTGTTCAATGTCCAAATTTCACATGTGTCTTTATTTTGAAATGTGGGACGTCAGTGTGCAACCCCAAAAAACTTAAGGTTGTATGAATCTATTTCTTTTTCGTGGCAGCAAAATAAAATTATGTCCATCAGAATTAGTTACTGACAATACCCCAGGGACCTGTACCCAGTTTAACTACAGTAACATGTCTAACATATAAAACTTACATATATATCTTACATATGAAACTTTGAATATTGCTGTTTGAAAGTCCTTGCTGAACCATGCAGCATTTTTCCTAATGAATTATAAACTGGTCAGCCATAAGAAGAAGAACCCTTTATTTGTCACATATGGATTACAACAAAGTGAAATTCCTTTCTTTGCATATCCCAGCTTGTTAGGAAGCTCTGGATTAGCCATGATAGGGCTCTACAGTGGCAGCTTGGTGGTGCTGGGGCTTGAACCCACAACCTTCCGATCGACCCAGAGCCATAAGTGTTGCGCCATCACATTTAATGTTTTAGTAACATTAAAAGCACCTTCCTAATATTGTGTTATTCACCTCATCTGTCAGTATTTTTAATGTTATGGCTGATCAGTGTACTTTAAAAAAAACAAAACAAAAAAAAACTAATTGGTGTGAGCTTCAGGGAAAACCCATTAGATGCATTATGGCATCTAACAGCCAACAAAAAAAGGGCTTTTCAACAAAAAATAATTGAAAAATGTTTTTTTTCCTAAAAGATTTCCCCAAAACTAGGTATATACTTTGGCACCTCACACCTTTCCCCATCATAAACTTAGAATCCTTCAATAATGTGTTATTAATTAGTTTTCACATAAATGCAGATAACCAGAATTTAAAATGCCCCAACTTTCTTCTGGTTGAGATACATGCAATAGAGAAATACTATATATTTCAGTTAAGCAAATCCTGTAGCTTTCTGAACTTCATGTAGTAAATAATGTCAAAATTCAGTTTGAGGTCAATTTGCTAGTTAAGCTTTCCATAATCGTTTCAAGTTAGCCATTAAGATTGGCAATAGATGTTTTCGCCTTTCATGTGGCCTTTTTGATGGGCATTTAAGGCACAAGCATGGCTTAAAGTGCAAAAAGTCCTGGTTGGCATTGTACAGTTGGCACTGTAATTGTTCCTAAGCCGTTTTTATAGGGGTGATGGACAAGGGCAATTACAGGGTTCTTTATTAAGGCCTAAAATATATGCGGCTCAGCGTACACAAAAGTAGCAGTTTCATGTAGTAGTTATAACATGGATACACTCGCTATAAAAAAACCAATTAATGTTTGACAATTTTGTCTGAAGTAATAGGTAATAAATTATACTGGAACACACAGAGACTGCGGTGATGTTTAAGAGCGCTGGGTACACACATTCCATTTTTTGCAGTCATTTGGAGTCCAGAGGGGGTCTCACAGACTCAGTGGGGCACCACATCCCAACAGCTCACTGCAGACTCCAGGAGGAACTCTATATAGCTGTTCTATATAGTTCTAATCTAAAGCCAAATGACCTCTTGTGTCTCGCTGTCAGTCCACATGACAATGATTCGTATACAGTAGCTTGGATCATGTAGTTTCATAGGATGTCTGATGCCTTTGGTTACTATATGATTATTGGATGAATTTATGTGTAGTGAAAGGAAGCAAGGGAACCAGGAGAGAAATTAGTTTGGATTATTTATTAATCATTGTCCAAAGAGTTAACAAAAAGAATACAATGCACCCCAGAATTATTGGCACCCTTCATAAAAATGAGCAAATGTTATTAAATTAAATAAACAAAGCAATTATTTTATAGTTCAATAATACAGTAGTACTTTAAATACATGTAAACTTTGTTGTTGTTTTTTTTTTTTTTTACTATCAGTGTCCAGAATTACTTAAAAAATTAACATCACACACTAATTATATTTAAACAGTAGTATTTAGATTTTTTTTTTACTCTCAGTGTGCTGGAATTATTTTGTCTTAGCATGTCCTTTTTCCCTGGAGTATAAGGCCGAGTCCACATGTACAGCGGTATATATATTTTTTTAAAACAGGGGTTTTCCTTCTGCATTTTAAAATAAAATCCCATGCACACAAGCTCTGTTTGAAAAAAAAAAAAAATCTCCATCCACATCTCCATGGCACAAACGCTGAGGTTACAAGCCACAATCTCCTTTTTGTCTGTCTACACATCAACACTGAAAATCTGAAAATCTTCACCCTGGAAGGAGTTTTTTGCGAAAGGTCTACTTTCATTGACCTAAAATACAGATTAAGTGTGAATGAAAGGCGAAAACACACAGAAAAAAACATACTTGTGTATGTGTGGACTAAGTTCTAAATATAAGATTGCCCAAATATAAAATCCATTTGTCATCCATTGCCATAAAAAAACATCCATAGATGTCATAGATGTTACCTGCATGAATCAGGTAATGGATATACAAGAAATTAGAGTTAACAGAACAGTTAACAATACCATCATGTCTGAAACAGCTGGAAGTTTGGCAGGAGTTGGACTAATAAGCCTGACTGCACAATTTCGGATTCTTGTAGTTTTCAAGTTTCGAAATCAAAATTTCATAACAAACAGCTGTTTGAAGACATTGTAAGAAAGAAGCCCTACCTGAGAGCATCTCACAATATGCAGCATCTGCACTTTTGCCAGCATGTACAGGTATGTTTTGGTCGAACGAGACCAGAATCAACCATTTTGGTCAACCACAGCTTCAGCATGTTTGATATCAAAATGGGACTGCATAGAAAAGCAAAAGCACCTGATGCTTAAAGATGGTGGTAGGTCAGGCTGTGTAGTGGCTGGTGGTTCAGGGTTGTTCTGATTTGGCTATAGACAGAGTTTTTAACAAGCTGATGAACCATTCTAATCCAAATTCTGTTTTGCAAACACCATCTCAGTCTCATCATTTGAACCTTAAACTGAAGAAGGAAGTCCATGCACAAAAACATACAACCCAAATTCCAGAAAAGTTGCCTCTCTAAGACGTCCCTTTATAGCTATATTAGTTGCTAGATGTTCTCCCAGCTGTGGCAAGCATCAAATTTGAAATGAGCTCATTTTGTGCATACAATTGTACACTTTCTTAGTTTAAACATTTGTTATGTTATCTATGTTTTGTTGTGAATAAAATATTGGCTCATGTAATTTGAAAGTCTTTTAGTTTTCATTTTATTCAAATTCACAGAACGTCCCTTAATTATGCATTAAGGTGTAAACCAAAATTGCTATTCATCACAAAATGTTTTTTTTTTTTAGAAAGAAAAAGTTTAAATATATTTATGCAACAATGTTAAACAAAACTATACAACTCTCCTGTATGTCTGAGCTAAAGCCTCACTTTTTGCCTATGTTATTCTTTTTGCTGATTTTTAAGAAGTATGCCGATGATTTTGGATGGTGCTGTATAGTAAAAGTTATATTTTTAATAATGTTGTTGGCAAGAATATAATCTTGATTATCCATGTAGAGAAAATTATGACCACACGGAAAACGATGGGCTTGGCAGGCTGTATATAGTATTTGGTGGAAAGACTAAACTGACTACTGGTCACGATTTAATAACTTTTGACACATTAGGTGTTGGCTTTTTCATTATGGAAATTTCTGTTCAGGGAAAATTCTTTGTTCAGGTTTCAAAAGAATTCTGAGTAGCTCAAACGGTAAATGTTATGAAAGAGTGACAGATTTTACTTTTATTATGGAATATGGACCTCTATTTCAATCATCTATTTCCTGTACCATGTCTTAAATATATTCTTTGAAAAGTAACAAAAACAAAATGTCACTTTGCAAACTCACAAGCCATCACTGAATATGTTCTCCTGAGTTTTGAAAATGGAAAAGGCTTTGCCTTAAGAAAATAATATATCATAGCACTGTAGCGCAGTATACAGTGTAACACAACAGGCACACTTCTTCTGGGAAACCCACTGAATGTAGCTATGGCTCCATTCTGACAAACATCCAAAAAGAAAAAGGTTTTTTTTTTTTACCCAGCCAATAACGTGCTTGTTAAATGTCATCTGTAGCAAATAGGACAATAACAAATTCTTATACAACCTGTCAAAATGATGCTCCTACATTGCAAGCAGGTTTGTTTGTTTTCACCTTTTGGGATAACCAGGTTTTACAATGCTATAACTGTACTTGTGTATGTGCGAAAGAGAAGACAGCTTGTAGTTTTAGAGAACTATATATAATAAAAAAAAATGCTAAATTTTCACCACTGTCAGGTAAAGCGGGGTTGGGTAGACACATGCGCAGGCAGGAGCCAAACCAAATAGGTTTATTATAATACCAGGCAGAAGGACAGACAAAATGGCAGGCAGAGGTGGAGTCAAAAACAGGCAAAGGTCACCTGAGGTGCAAACAGGATATCAGTGACTGGCCTAAACATGAGAGTAACAAGAAACAGAAACTTAGTCAAAACCGGAGAAAGCAAACACAGGAGTAGCAAGGCTTGGCAAGAGCGCGGGAAATGGCAACTAATGCTTCGCAAAGTCAGCGTGCATGAGTGAGTCCATTTATAGTCTGTGTAATTAATCTAAATCCAGCACACCTGTTTCTGCCAGCATGATGTGCGAGCGTGGCACAAATCCTCGCGCATGCACCGGCAACAAAGTGGAGGAAAACCCGGAAGTAATCGTTAGCGGCGCGAGTCCTCCGGCATGCACCGCTATTGGGAGTGTTCGAAATGGGTGCGCTGCACTCGTGCTCCATGCAACCACCACATATACAGTTTTTCTATTAATATTTTATTGGTCACTTTTTAACACTACTACCCCTTCCTGCAGGCAGGGCTCTCTTATCATTTTGCTTTTTTTTAGCTGTAGCACAAACTTGACCTCAATTCCTTTTCTCATTTCACAGTATATAAACTCTCAGTTTTCAGCATGTCATTGGAAAAAGTCTTGCCAATCTCATAGTTGTTTAAGCTCAGAGCCTTGTTTGTCCCTGATTGCCTTAAATGCGTTTAAACCGTTTATTTGTATACTTAATTACTCCTAGGATCGTCCTGATTTTTATGCAATTTTATGCTCAGGTTTTTACCTAGCCTGTTCTGTCATTTTAGAAATTAGACAGTGTTAATTCTTTTTAATGTGTCATGTTTGTTTCAGTCATGTAGACTTTTGAGACTGTATTGATTGTTATGACAGAAACTACAGAAATATGAAGGTGAGGTTTAGATTAAAAGAAGAAACTGGAGCCAGTCTCATCTGATTTGGGGCGAGAGGTGGGCTACTCCCTAGACAGGTTAGCAATCTATCACAGGGCTAATACAGAGAAGAACGACCAATCACACTTATGGGAATTTAGAGTAGTTGGCCCAATCTGCATGTCTTTGGACTGGGGGAGGAAACCTGTGCACCCAGAAGAAACAAAAGTTTTTCAAAGAGGCCTAATAAAACATTTGCATGGTTTTTATTCTTATGTGGGTTTGAGTGTCAGATATGAAACTTAGGGGGTCAAAGAAAGGCCCTGTTAACTATGATTTGATTTGTAATTGTGCACTTTTGACCTAGTTTGCCACATAGGCTGTGTTTGTCTAAATGCAGCTAAGTTAGACTGAGACTTCTGACATATTAGTTTGAGTTTAGATTAAGTTATTTGGTGAATTTATGAAGAATATGTTGCTGCGGGGGCGGTACGGTGTCTGAGTGGTTAGCACTGTCGCCTTGCAGCAGGAAGGTCCTGGGTTCGAGCCCTGGGTTTGGCACGGATGCCTTTATGTGCAGAGTTTGCATGTTCTCCCCGTGTTCGCGTGGGTTTCCTCCGGGTACTCCGGTTTCCTCCCACAGTCCAAAG
>JAQMCW010000001.1:10589390-10603874 GCA_030068335.1 Chrysichthys cranchii
ACACACACACACACACACACACACACACACACACACACACACACACACACACACACACACACACACACACATTACCTACACAAAGTAAGGGATGGAGAGAGAAAGAGAGAGCAATGGAGGGAGGAAGAGAAATGGAAAGGTAGCAATTAAGGAAAATTCTAAGGCCATCAAAATACAATTATAGAGAGATGTGCTGACTGGACAAGTGCTGAAATAGATCAGTGCATCAGGCCATCTCTCATCCTCAATTTCTTTGTAAATACAGCCTACTATGGCTCCACTGAAAATGCATTCTTGGATAAAATTATGCCATAAGGAGTGTTTCCTTTAGAGGGATCATTTTTTATTAAAACCTTTTCACCAGGAAATTATTCCACCAAGAACGTCTTAGAAGACTGGTGAAAGGATCAGAGAGTTTTTAAAGCCGCGGATACAGCAATTCAGTGTGGAATTGATTTAAGATGACTCTTTAAATTTGACGCTTTCAATTGGAAAACATACTGTACAGAAGTTATACAGAGTGTTCTTAGAAATGCGAACAATATGGTGCCCTTAAACAAGACATGATAATCTGAATGACATTTACACAGGAATTGTTGGAATCTTTTACGAGAATATCATTGTAGTGAACTTTGACTGATCTTGAGGTTACGTTAATCTTTCAATTCATTGAGGAAGACTGGTCCACACCAGTTACATCATAGCAAAGTTCATACATGCACACCCTAACCTTCTACATATAGCCCTTTTCCACTGCATATATCAAATCATCCAAAAAGGGTTTCATTTCACGGACAGTAAACCCACAATTATGACTTTTTAGTGTAGACCGGTGGGTTATATTTGAGCTGTTGGACAGCAGTGACTTTGTATAAAAGGCTGCCAAGATGTGGTGCAATCTAAGCAAAGGCTAGTAGGTGCTGATTATATCACTGTGTTACTGGGCGCACTGGGAGCTGTAATATGAATGTTTCCCTCCATTGTAACCAGGTTACAGTGAGTCAGAGATGGAGTGTTGTGGCCCGCTAGTATTGAGTCACATTCAGCACCATGATTTATTACGTAGTAATATTTCCTCCGCAAACTTCAAAGATATATTTACAAGAGCCGCATTGAAGCGCATGCCACTGTGTAAGCTTATTACATGTTAGTTACAATGTAACAACAGTATAATTCAGGCTTTCAACATGTTTGGTGTTAAGATTGGTTGTGGATTGAAAACAAGGGATTTAACCATTTGCTAAATATAAGTAAGGCAATATTTTAAACAAAGATGTACTATTATCGCATTTCATTAATGGCTTTATCCTGGTCAGGGTCACGGTGTGTCTTGAGCCTTTCCCAGGAGCACTAAGCAAGAGGTAGGCATACACCTTGGATCTCAGAATGAGATGTATGTACCACGCACACGCATGTACCATGCATGTACACATCATCGGACTATTCACGTCAACGGACAACCTCTCCCCCCGATTAGTCCGTTAATGCGAGGATCAACTGTATGTATATATATATACACAACCCACCTTCCATTACGCTGTTCAAATTTGGGAGAGAACTGGAAGTGGGGGAATGATACCTCAATACCCACTGCACTCCCTCACCACCTGTAATTTAGTAACTGGCTCAAATACCTCAGTTGCCTCCTTTAGGTCCTGTATTCTCTCTTGATCACAAATGCTGAAAAGTACTCTGGGTGTAGATAGAAATTACAGGCTTTATGAAAGTGCACCGACCTCCCCCCCCCCCATAACTTCAGTTATTGTTAAAGAAAGAGCAGATTAATATGTTAACATATTTAGCTCTGCCAAGGAGGTTATGTTTTGGTGCGGTTTGTTTGTCTGTCTGAATCTAAGTAGGGCTGTGCAAAAACTACTGGACCGATTTCTCTGAAACTTGGGAGAAGGGTGTAATATGGGCCAAGGAAAATCCGACTCCATGAATTTATTTTCGCTTTCGCTATTGTTGCAAGATTATATGGCCAGTATCATTCATCTCAAAATCAAGTAGAGTTTATTAGTGACTGACAGAGAGTGGATATGCACTGACATCACTTTCCCACCAGAACATGCCCCCGACCCCCACCCCCCGTCCCCCGATATCTGCTAGATTTAAAGGTAATTGGACTCAACAGTGATCCTTATCTTGTGTGCGTGTTTCTGCAGTGACTTCCACTATTGGTGCTGTCATGTGAATACCCTAAAACATTGCACTAAAGGAATATACCTTTATTGAGTGTTGAGTCTCCATAGTATCACTGGTAGCACTAGAGAAACCTCCATATTGAATATTTGATTCCTGTATTTTGCAGGTAATCTGATGTACATTACACCAAATGATAAGCTTTTGTTGTTAAGATATTTGTAGAGCTTGATGATTAAGTGTTTGCACTCTGTTATTGAAGTTTAATGCTTTTTTGGACTATGGACATTCATGTGCTGCTGACTTAGCGAGACTAATGATGGGAAGCCTATATGTAATTCTTGATTGGCACGGTGATCTATTTAGACATATAATTTGGTTATGGTTGCAGATTTGCATATCATAGACGAGCTGATTATTGTCCTTGGGAGAAGTCTTCTCTCTCCAAGTGCCTTTCCAATTCCAGTAATAATCGGAGGATAGAGTTTTGGCGCACTAGTTCTAGTCATCCATGCTTTCCTTTTCTATGACTTCTAAATTTACATTATTTAGGCTAGGTTTTCACAATCATGATGCAAGCAACTAAGGAATAAGATTGTAGCACAGTATTATTCATTCCTAGGTTTTTCATGACAGATGCCATTGGGATGCATCTGACAAAGAGTAATACAGTTGTTTAAAAAAAGATATGGGCTTAGATTATTAACAGTTGCGGTTTGACGTGCTGCTGTGACATATAGTTAAAACACATCCTCAGTCCTGTAAAAAAAACAAACAAACCTGAATCTACAGGATGTTTTCCCTGCCGTGATAGAGGACTAAATTATACTTAGAAAAGTTGCACTGCTGCTATTTTACAGGTAGAAATACCCAGCCGGCTAGTATTACTTACAACAGTTTTGCTGTCTGTCTTCTTGAGCTCTTCTGTGGGTGCTCAGGCACATGTCTAAACCCTCTGGACCATAATGTTTATATCAAATAAATCCCTATATCTTTTCAAGCAAGACCTTTGGGGAGTGTGGGATTTAATTCTTTTTGTTGTTATTATCATTGTTTCTATTAGATATATGATGTTACCTGTATTATGATGCTTTAATTGGCTAATTTCCATTTAGCAACCACAACTTAGCTGCTTGTTCTTATTTTGTTATAGAGAAAATATTTCAGTTTAGTTTTACTTAGGTAGAAGTTTTGAACTGGAGCAGCATTAATAGTGAACATCAAAGCGAGGTAAGGTTAAAAAAAAACATCTTGAATTGCTTTTGGCCGGCATGAACGCAAGACATCTTTACACTGGTGGATTTTGATTGTCAGTCTCCCTGTTATGCTGCTCCATCATCACCATCAGCTGCACAAGTTTCTACCCATCCTAAAAACAGTGCACTTTCATCTTCACCATGACGTCACTTGCCCCGGGAAAAAAAAACGACCTGAATCCCAATTATGTCACATAATTTCTGGATTACTTTCTCATTTATCCTGAGGTAGTGAACATAATTTTGCAGGAGCTATGGAATTCAGTGAATGATTTCATATATACAGGTGTGAACGCTTAGAATCCTCATCACATTTCACCTCAGTCAGTAGTGGTGTGGCTGATAGTTTATTCTCCAAGCTTTTGTACTGTGGAATAGATCACATGATAATAAAATTAAGCTTCCATTTGGTTTTTCCACATCTTCTCTCTCTCTCTCTCTCTCTCTCTCAGATTTACAGGGCCATGATTTACACTCGATTAAATTCCTGCTTTTATTTCAAGGCAGTCCAGCTCATTTGAAGCGTCAGCAAGGCGACGGCAGTGAGACAGGGTCTGGTGGAGGTCCATTCCCCATGGTATACCCCGAACACTCTGTTCACGTGCCACACCTTCCCCAGGTTCCTGCTGGTTAATGTGTTTTTATAAGTCTAACCTCATCGACACACTCCAGGACTACACTACTCTGCAAGATTCCAGGACTAGCTAAGGACAATGTGGCTCAGTTTCTAGCTGGGCAAGCAATTACCTTGTCTGTTGCCTGTATCTTATGACAATTTAATCCTGAGGTATACGTGGACCGTGGAATCAGGTTGCTTCTGCTGATTCCTTACAATTTTGAACACCTAAGAGAATAATACAAATGTGACATCGAATGAGATATTTGAGCTAAGTTTTGTTGTTGTTGTTGTTGTTGCCGTTTTGTTTTGAACGTTTTTACAGATGAACGTTCCCCAGCTCGTGAAATGTTCAGCACTAAAGGCTGTTCACTTAAGCTCAAATCCAAATGCATGCTACCTCAAAGCAGCTTCATTTAGAAAATCCTGAATACGCAGAATGTGCTTCATGGAGACACCAATTTTTAAAGAAGATTTAATGTAGGTCTTGATGCAGCAAAAAACAATACTATAATTGAGGGCATACATTTTGTTACTGGAATATTTCTCTTTTGTAACCATATATTGTCTGAAAATGGATGTGCATACAATTTTAGGCACAGTGAATATATCCCTAAGGGATTAAAGCCAACATATTCCCAACACATTCATTATTAGCTTAGAGATTAGAGTGCGGCATGTTGTATTCAGAGTAACAGCAGTGTTGTCTTCACAGAAATAGTAACAGGCAGGATTGTCCTGTTGCGTAACTTTAACAAGGCATAACATTGACATAACAGCTAGTCATTCTTTGGGTAAATTGTAACCCTCAATTACTTTGGCCGAATAGGCCCGGGACTATGTATATCAACAATTGTCCTGCAAAATGAGCCATTTCAAGTATTTTGGGACTCCAGTGGTACAGCTTTAGTACAAGTATATAAAATACATTTACTCAGTCTGACTATAGTGCACAGGGAAGGAACATCCAAACCAAACCCCAAAACAAAAGAAAACAAAACAAACAAAAAACAACAACAAAAAAAAAACAATCACACCTTAGCATATTTTAATCATTGATATTCTTCCATTTTCTTTCATCGTTATTTTCAAACCAGTCTTTTTAAGATTAAAGATCTTTTCCTCTTTTTAGCCCTCTTTTTGGGCCAACATGTGCACGCTCCAGGAAATCAGTGAAAATTCGCTGGGATTAGCCTGATTCTCTTAAACCTTCCTGTTCTGAATGACACAGTGTAGCTCTAGCTGTATGATAAACACACTACTAAGCCCTGTAAGCACACAAAGGTCAGTCTTACGTAACAGGCGCGGCAATGTGGAGCCCTGTGCCATGATCTGATTGACCCTTCCAGTGGCCGTGCTTCGACCTCTGGGCTTGTGTTTCACTCAGCACAGTGGGGAACATGGCACATAACCTACTTCTGTCAGTATGTTTTATCACGCTGATTGGCTTTTTATGACTCTTTTAAAGTAGTGCTCACCTTACTAGCTGCCCACATGTCATTCTGAACTCATTCGTATACACAGGCAATCACAGCCACCAAATTATTTTGCTTTTGAACAATTAAAAGCTCATTACACAGCATCTCAAACCTCTGTATCGCGCACAGCCAGTCTCTCTGTACGTTACACACGTATAGAGGAAACACACATATAACTAGCTCAGAGCTGACACCAGGTCCATTTAGTGAGGGCTTTCTGCAGAGGCTTTGATAGTTATCAGACAGCCGTCGGGCTGCTGACAGCTGGAGCTCGCCTAACAAGCAGGTTGCCTCGGACCTTACAAGTTCACAGGACAAATCCAGGCTTTAACCTAAAGCATCAGCACATGCTGAAAGCAAAAGGGGCGGGTGGTGAGGGATGAAGGCACAGGAGGAGGCGAAAGGCAATTCTGTCTCTTTTGCTCTACGTTAAGGCAGAAGAAAGCCATGGCTAGCTGTGTAAAGGCCAGACTTTAACAGACAGCATGAAGAAGGGTTTAAATCAGGGAGAGGAATAAAAGTATACATGGAGAGTCAAACAGAATTCAGAGGGAGATAAGAGTTCAGCATTGGGTCACAAAACAGGGCCAAGGAGCTCAGAGGTAACACACAAGTCACAGGGCATTTCTACATGCATAGATGGCTTGATCAGAGGCACATACACACATCTTTTTTTTTTTTGTCCACCCTTATCTCTGGGTAACATCAGGTTACACTTAAATCCACCTATACCTTGTGCTCTATTCATGTTGAAGACCAAGATTTCAGTAGGAGCAGCATGGATATTTGTGTGCACATACGCAATGGCCCAGGTGATATGACTTGATTATTCCACAGCAACCCAGGAAGAGAGATGCAGCAGTTTGAATACTGAGAGGTGTGTATTTGGCATAACAGTAGAAGGTGCTAGGACGGGTGTTGAGCCACATCCTCGTTTCAGAGTCTTCCCCGATTCCCCTGCTTATTGTTTCCCATTTCCTGTTCCACTGAAGGGGCCCACCATCTTCATAGCAGCATAGTTCTGCAAGAATGGAAAAATTACAACAGGTTGTTCAAATGTGACCTTTAAACAATCATGCAAATTTGAATAAGCAAGGTTATGTAGTTGGCTTTCATTTAATTTCGTTTGAATTTACCACTAAGGAAGGGGGTGAATGCTTACCCTGTCCATGATCTTAACCCCAACATTAGTACCTTTCTTACAAACTGAATCATGCGAATAGTTACAAATTTCCAGGCACCGGACCATGTTGTGTGATTCACATGAAAGAGACATAACCTAACTCTAACGGTAAACGCTGTAATTGAAACATTTTCCAGAACTGCCTAAGGAATAAGTAAAATCAGGGCTTTCTAACTGAAACAATGTGTGACTATAGGGCACTTATCATCATTGTGTGTGTGTGTGTGTGTGTGAACGAGAGAAATATTTGACCCAGGTGCAATATTAAATAATGGTCCCCACATTCTTGAAATATGATCAGAGAGATACAAGCTTTTCACACTCTACATCCGTCCTTTGATCTCTACAATTACCACCCAGGAACGATACCCACCCCACACACACATTAACACACGTTCATACACACAGCTTACAGGGAAAGAGTAGAGAAAGACTCCCAGGAAGAGCAGGATGAAAAAGAGGATGATCAGTCCCAGAATGACCCATTTAAACCTCCTCCACACTATGAACTTCAGGGTTTTATAAGGAGAGGAGAACCACAGGAAGGAGGTTTCAGGACGCCTGCACAGAGATCATAACAAGCCACATATCAGTTTATCGAACTGCGTTTCTTCTACCTTCAGTTTTCACTCGTTTGAACTCAAAGAGTAAAGAAAAACAGCAACCTGTGGTAATCGAGTCTACAAAATCCTGGGGCTTATGTTGGGTTTTGGGAGCTGACAGGAAAGGCTAAATGAATTGACTCACTGGGGTTCCTCCAGACGAGGGTTCATGTTGGGCTCTTCTCGGCCCAGACCTGCAGGCCTCTCTTCCTGTTCCTGCTCTGAAACAATCTCCAGCGTCATCTCAACCTTACCCTGAGGGAGAGATTTCACACAATTATGTATTTCCTACACCGAGAAGAGGAAAATATTTAACCCATCTTTTTATTTATTTATTTTTTATTTATGTTAACAATAAGGGTCCTAGGTTGTCACAGCCTCCCCATTCACGCTACAGTTGCCATGGAGACAAACACCATGTGCTTATGTTTTGGTTTCTGTTTTGGTCCTGTTTCTACCACCCATCCTGTCATTGGTTTGCTACCTGATTGTGTTCACCTGTTCCGTGTTACTTCTTGATTTGTTTGCCTATTCATACTCTCCTGTGTCTTTGTAGCGCTGTGAAGTTCTATTGTGCCCGTCGTAATTTCATCTCTGAGCCTTGCTTTTCCAAATCCTGTGTTCCATTGTACTTCCTGGTTTTGATTGTTGCTGCTTTCTGTTGTTTCTGTTTAGGGATTATCTTTGTTGCTATCTGTGTGGCTTCACAGGAATCCACAACAACCCTGATCAGCCTGAAGTAGTTACTGAAGATGGGTGAACAAATGAAGACAATAAATGTTTACTAATACCCCAACAACTGTCCCCAGACTTCCAACTTCCACCTGAGTTCTGAGAAAACAGGTTTTCCGTTGTTCAAACAAACGTCAGAAATCTCGTCCATGGTAATTTGTTGTACATAACAAACGATGTACATGTGGATCTTTTGTGTATTGCTACAAGATGTTTGTGTGTGTTAGACGTCACTCACAGCTAAGATCTTCTCTCCCTGTCTGTCACACACACAAGGCCACCAGCCCTTGACTGTCTTTTGTTCAAACAGAGACACCAGCTTGTCCTGGGGCTGAGAGAGCAGCTCCAGACCACATTTCTCAGGAGACTTCGCTGGCTTCAGCATGTGGTTCAGATCCATTTCCAAACAACCTGAGAGAGACAATGAGAAAGAGGTGCTGTTTTTGGGCTGCTTTTCCCCTCCAGTCGTTCCCTTTCGAGAATGGATTTTTGGCAGTTTTATACTTTGCCACCCCAAAGTGGACAATTTGTCACAGCATGTGAAAATATAAATTTAACACTGTGGCTATATGATATACTGTTTAAACATATACGTACGTACTCCATAATTCAGTGTGCAGCATTCTTTTGGGAGCAATGCTCCTGTGCTCATAACTCTTATTTTCTCTGAAAGTGCTGATATGCTGGAAATAAGTTTAATAAATGCAATAATAACAGTGGATGTGAAGATGAATGATGTATTTGTCTGGGGGTCCACTGTGTGTGGTGTAGCCTCAGGGACAAAGGCTACAAGTTCCACAGGTTCAAACTGAGGCCCAGACATACGCACGCAACTAGCGACCAAATACACGCACACATACACAGACACACATACGCAGCAAGACACACTTGCACATACAGTAAACCTAAACATAAGGATTCTATCAGCGTGGTCCTATTTCACGCAGTGTATTGCTTCTTGTTCTGCTGTCATGTCAAGGCTGAGAAATGGTGCAGTTGAAGAGCTCTGTGGTTTTGGGAAGGTTAACACCACTGAACTTACTGAGTTGGAGGTCTGACTGGGAATCTAAGCCTTTTTTTTTTTTTTTTTGCTCTCTGTGTGTTCGTACCAAGGTAATCATCAAAGGAGAACTTGTCGTTGTCCCAAATCTGAAAGGTGAGTTTAGGAGGCACCTTCGTTTCAGCCTTATCCAAACTCCAGAAGTGCTCCTGAAAACACAGAGAGTGGAGATGTACAAAACATGTACGAATAATGCTTGAAATAATTTTTCCGAGTAATCAATGTGGTTACGTGCACTTAAGTAATCAAAAAATGAAAATCCGAAAATGAATCTGTATGAGCGACTCCATGATCAGCTTTTTTTTAGTAGCAACACTGCAAGTAGTAAAAGTAGGAAATGGCTGTATGAATGGAAATAACCTTAGTGATTGACCAAGCAGTAGCACATTGATACGAAAATGCGACTTCATTTCATTTTCATTTCATGAATGCAATTCAAAACATACGGCACAACCAACAGAAAACGTCCCACTCAATCTCCAGACCTGATCTGAATTAGTCATGCATGTGTAGGACATTTAATAAGTAACGTAATGTATACTAGTGATCATCACACCACAGCATGACACAGTGAAATTGCTTCTCTGCATTTGACCCATTCACCAAGTGAAGCAGGGGGCAGCTGAGCAGCGCAGCACCTGGGGAACAGTGCTTGGGGACAGTATCGTGTTATTCCTGGGCCTTGAACCCACAACCTTCCACCTGAAGGGCCAATGCCCTGACCGCTAGGCTACCATTCTAACACTGCAATGACATATTACAGAGCATCACAAAGCCACTCAGATGATATGAAAGCATTTGGAGATAGTTCTAAAGACAAAGAGTGGGCAAAGTTATTAGAGATCATTTCTATCACATTCAGCCAAGGAAAAGCGCCTTTGTTCTGATTTCTTTATGAGGTAATTTCACTATTATCTTAACATGAACTCTTGATCATTTTGTCACTTGTGGTAATAAAAGCACAGTTGTGAATCCAAACAGACTAAAGGCTTGATCTACTAATGTACAAGTGTAATCACCTACAGGGTTGACAATGGGTTGAATTTTTTATTTTTTTTACATGAGCTAAATAGCACGTTGCTTTAATAATTATAAACCAATAAATTTGAGCTACCTTTCTATCAAAAAAGTGACACACTGATGCAATGTGGCTGAAAGTGACTTAAAGATCAGCTATTGCATGTGTAAATAAATACAACCAAAGAGCAAGTATGATATTTATGGAATCTTCTCCCTGCCATTTGAAGACAATGTTTAACTTATGCCTTAGAATTTGAAAATAACATAAAGGTTTCTCTAAAGGCTGAGTTAATATTACCACGTTATCACTGGCTTTATCATTGGAGATTCACCTCATATACATATATATAAAGGTATTCTTTCATATATACCTTAATACAGTAATACAGTGCACACTCATTTATACCACACAATATTTAGTGGACGTTTTAGTTCACACTTCTGGGCAATCTGTAAAACAATCAGCTATGTATCACGAACACTTCGCATATGCAATCAGCTCATTTACATACCCTTACTTTGCATGTGAAGACATTCACTGAAGCCATTCACATAATTATTCTATTTATCACTATTAAATATTATACGGCATAAATGAAATTACTTTGTCCTCTTTATTTTGTCCTGAAATATAAAATCTCTCTATATAACCTCCACAATGTTATATACTGCCTTTCAGCTAGTTGCTCAGTTCTCAGACGGTTTTACTGGTAAATATTTCTTTGGGAGATTCAATGGGAGACTTTTGTTAAATGTTGGACGTAATGCTTTTTCTTTTTTTTTTCTCTTTCTTTTTTTCAAATTGTCTCATTGGTTTTTAATCCAAAGATTTAGGGAAGCTTTTTTCTCTTACGCCTGGGCCCAAGTGCAGAAAAAAAAAATCTATCCGATTAACAGTATACGCTTACTGGATAACTCAGTCATAAGGGCTTAAAATGCAGGCATGATTAATTTCAGTTCCTCAAAGCTTAATTATTTGTGTGCGTGAACATTTTGTGAGAGGGAAAACACTATAAGTGATGACAGCAGTGTCAGGCAGATGTAAACAGATAGCCCTTGAGAGTGAATGAGAAAGTCCAAGTGAGAAAACGATGGAGAGAATGTGTGAGGGAGAGAATTAGACAGTGAATGAGAGACAGAAATGAAGTGAGAGCTGGAGAGAGAGAATAGCATGACAGGCTTGCTCAGAGAGAGAGTGTCACTACAACCCCACTTCTACACCCAGCCGCCAGACAGGATGCCTTTGGCGTGACAGCACAGACGCCGTACAGTAGCAGAGGCTGACGTGAGCAGCAGCACCGTAGGGATAATGAAGTCACGCCCCGCACCCGTAAACAAGCCCTGTCTGGCCGCCTGACAACCGTGCGACGGCCAATCAAAACAAACTCTCACACCTAATCTATCACTCTCCTTTTAATGCACACAAACATGACTTTCGTAATGTATCGCTTCAATTGGAGCGTACTGGAGAAAACTCTGAGCCAAAAAGTGGATCTATCTACTGACAGCTGACATAATTGCCCACTCTGGGTGTAATGGGTGCAACCGCTATCTTAAATCTTACCATAACTGATCTCTTGCTTGCCAAAACCTCACTCTAAGTGCCCTGTCCATCACAACTGTTTTCCCTGAACCAGGTTTGGCTGGGATGAGGGGCAGACATGCTTTGACGAGACTTCTTGTACCTTGTTACAGTATGAAGGGAGCAGTCAGCCAAGTTCTGGAGTCGGAGACGATTTGTTCTCTTGTACTTGTCTGCTCCGAGGATTTCCATCACGTAAAGGCTTTCTGTGGCAGCTTTAAAGATCACTTAGGGCTTGTGGATTTGCCCAGAGCGTCTTACTGAAGCCGAATGACTCGATCAGGCCTGGAGATTAGCTTTCAGTTCTACACTCAATCAGACAGCCGACACCAATCGGGGCAGCTGATGTAAACGTTATTTTGCCTGCATCGTGTTGGCCAACTGACAACGACAATCTTGTACCAAAGGTAGCGCGATAAACAGTCATGGCTTTGTGTTTGTAATACACTACAGTATATTTTCACTTCCAGACAGAGAGGGGTGTCTTTGAACCTCACCTTTTTGTCAACAGTACAGAGTTGTTCAGCAGGTAAGTAATGGAAGGGAAAGAGGAACCTCCAGTTGAAGTTCCCCTCGCCACCCAGCGAGCGATAATGCACATCCGTCTTCTGCTTGTTCCCCTCGTGTCCAAGCATCCATCTACAAGCGATAAACAAAATCCGCAGTTACACTACATGAAATGTGCCGTTAGGTTTGACAGATAGCTCCCGTTGCCCTGCAACCGTGTTTGTTTCGGCAGTTTCACACCCTCTTTAGCATTCTACTGCCACTATTGTTCACACTGGCAACCGACAAACAAGGAAATGTGTGACCGAGGAAACGATACCAATCAAAATCCCACTTCTCCACAGGCATAACAGGATCGTTAGAACGTCACGACGGACGTACCCTTTCACATAAATGTCACTCATCTTCTCGCCTGTAACACTGACATCATCGAGTATGACATCACTCGTGTTCCAGATGATGCAGCGCAGAAAGAACCTGTTCAAGACAGACAAGAAGTCCTGCTAATGGACAATAGGAGATTTTGCACAGTAAAATTTTTCAAGTTTGGTCCTTTGATCGTACTTCTTTGCTTTGCGTGGCGTGATGTTGAAAGGCGGTCCTGAGGGACCCATGGATTTCGGAAAAAGATCCACCCAGAGCTGCAACCGTCCCTGAATACAAGCATAAAATCTGCCAGTCAGATGATAATATACATATATACAACATACCAATTTCAGAGGTACACATGACATTTGGAGCTCAGGGCCTTGGATTTAGGAAGAGCCTCTGGAGGATCTGAAAAGTCTACATTTTTTACTATGAATAGCCACAGAGTAATGATCTACAATAAAGGTCGAATCAGATATATTTTCCAAATTTGTAATTTGATACACTTACACAAGCTTAGATGTTAATATTTGCACATGTATTCAGTCATTTTTGGCATGAAAAATCAATCATGAGATTTCCCACTGCATTTGTAGTTCTGAAAGCTTTACAAAGTGAACAAAATGAGTGTTACCTGCTCGATGTCGGGCTGCATGGGGCTGTATAGAGGCCTGGTCTCCACATGTTCGGGTACAAGGCCTTGTCTCCTCAGCACCAGCAGAGCCAGCCGCTCCTCCAGCGGCCCAAGGTGAGGGTTTGCTGGCTTTGCCTCATCTATTGTTGAAATTTAGTGACAGACAGATCCATCATCATTGCATCAATATTATGGTGTATATGTGTAACGAACGCGTGCATGTAAGTGATTTCCGGAATGTTCGGTATGTGTATTTGTTCAGCATACCAGGAAATAGCTTCGGCCAAATGTCTTTTTCGTTTTTTCCCCCCAGTATCAACCAAATGCTGCAAAAGTGATGTGCAGTAAGCACTGTATTCACCACAATATTGTTCTTATGTGAAAAAATATCAGGACTTGACCCTCACATTTGCACTGAAGTGGGCGATTGAAACACGTCTTTATAAAGTCATCAATGAGACGTTGGGAAATGGGGGGAAAGTGGGGGGACTGCAAAGTAAATTCATGAAGCATTCCATTTCTATGGTCTGGGGAGTTTATCCTTCTCAGTTCTCTGGATGACCCAATGATTTTTGTGTTGATCTAAGAGAAAATCTTTCCTCTTCCAAGACAGAGAGACTACGAAACGGAGAGAGAGTGAAAAAAAAATAGCACTCTCCTCTGGTGAGTTTATGGGCTCATACCCTGTGTCCCATCCCTGAGAGAAACATGGTCAGGGTGTGGAGTGGATAGACGCACCAGAGGATCGGAGGCACACAGTCAAACCATGAAGAAGCTGGAAGCCCAAAAAGGCCACCTGACAATCGTTTTAACGTGGGTCGCTATGGCTACGTGGGGGGAAACAAAGCGAGGTGGTATTCCTTGGTGGTGAGACGGGAGCCGGAGGATGGAGAGAGCTGGAGAAGCCCACCGCAGTGTTGACCTTGGCTGGGTCGCGCTAGCGCACTAGCGCACTGTAAATCTGGAGCTGACCTTGGAAAGATGGCTGCCGGAGCCCTTAGTCTGCCTCGCTGTGTGTCTCACCTCAGTAGCAAAGGAAAGGAAGAAAACCTTTGGTTTGGCTTTATTTCTTGGTTATCGCGTTTGGAGTTTTGGACAGAGGAAATGAGAAAAGTCAGGACATAGTAGGGGATGGGAGGGGAAAAGTGGAAAAACTTCGGTCAGGTGAGTGTCAGCCGTGAGGGATGTAGGATCACTAAGGGAGGAATGATGCCCATGCTCCTCATGTTGTACAGCTACACAGGTTACGGATATATTATACTGGGTTTTTCCTCACCGAGTACGGGGGGGGGGGGGGGTGGGG
>JAQMCW010000001.1:10639418-10667843 GCA_030068335.1 Chrysichthys cranchii
TGTGTTTGTTTGTTTGTGTTTTTGTGTGTGTGTGTGTGTGTGTGTGTGTGTGTGTGTGTGTGTGTGTGTTGATGAGTTTATAGCATATGATAACGACAATGTCGCCTTTAACTTAATGCACTCCCTTTAGTACGTTACTGTTTCCGTAGTAACAGCTCATATACACAGATTTGACTGTACTGTTGTTTGGTGGGGCAACATGGTGGCTCAGAAGCAAGCATTGCTGCCTTGCAATTCCAAGATCCCCAGTTCCTGAGCTCAGATTACTGCCTGTGCAGAGTTCTTGTGCTGTGCATGCTGTCCCATGTCTGCATGGGTTTTCTCTGGGTTCACCTGTTTCCTATCTTCTCTCAAGACATGACAGTAGGTGGACTGATAAATTGCATCTGAATGAGGATATGAATGGGTGTGCACTGGGATCCCATCTATGGTGTTCAGGGTACACTCGACCTAGGATTAAGCGGTTACTGAAAGCAAGTAAAGTGAGAGAATGTTGTCTGGGATATGATATGTCCACCCCGTGGTTTCTTTCTTTCTGCTGTTTGGTCACTGTAATAGAGGATGGAAGTGTGGATGGAGGTCACATTTTTTGCTCCTTTGTAAATCTTGTTGCACATCATTTTATTTTATTCATCTCCATCTCAGTCAGTCATCTCCAGGACAAGTGGTTCCAGTTCTTCCTTGATTTATACCTTTTTCCTAGAAGAACTGTGGATCCGGGAAAGTCTGGTAACTGACCCTCAAATTTTCTGAAGATTTGCAGGCATAGCACCAGGATTGGTGATTTATACTGGCTTGACTTAAAAAAAAAAAAAAAAGGCCGGCTTTTTTTTCATCGGGGACTGTGGGCTTGAAATTATGTCCCGAGCACAGGACCTGTCTAAATCAGTTTCCATTATCTCATCAACAACTAAGGGAAAAATCCTACATGCAGTGGCCACACCTCTCACTCACACCCAGTTTTCTCTGTTTTTAGCAACAGGGTTGTTGTTTTTTTTTTCCCAGGCAGAAGAGATTTATGCTAGACATCCCTAGTGGGTGATAACTACAGACTATGAAGAGTGATAACAGGGTTTTAATGACACAGCACACACTGCTCTGTGAGTCTTTGTGTGGCGAATTTCTGCCTAAGAAAAACCTTAAGGGTTAATAACATGAGTTTATTTGATGTGGGTCTGCTGTAGCCTTGCTTTCGCTTCTTAAAACTTCCTACTGGAGCAAACACACCTGCATGTGCGTTGCCTGAAAATTATTTTATTGCAAATCTTTTAAAGTTTTTAAATTCATTCATTAGCAGAAGTTTATCAATCTCGTAGCCACTGTGACTGTTCTTTAATGGTAACTACATCACTGTTCTCATAGAACCCACTATAAAAGAACCAAAAAACACATGAAACTGTCTTTAGTAGCTAAGAAGCCATTGTTCATTAGGCGGACTAAATGATTACAGTGAAACAGAAGCCCCGAATGCGTTCCCACAACATCTGGAGCACCATTCACGCATCGCAGACCAGAACTTTCCACCTGATAAGCGTGGTTAGAGTGTCTAGATCAACGTCTGTATCTAATGAGCTAACCACACTCGTAATGCCAGAGCCCCTTTCCCCAAAGCACAAATATACGTCATAGTAAGAGGGTATTCCTCACGTCTGCGCACATGTACTTGCACACAACTCAAGACGCACACACTTTAGTTGCACTTGCTTTGGTTTTCGTTTCCAAGGATACAAGGTATAATGAGCCAAACCACAACACTGCTCCGATGAGACGTTTGCACCACGGTTAGCTATCTTCATTAAACCACAGAACTGCATGAACTCAGAGGAGCTCACATGTGCCTAATGAGCAGCAAATTTTGAATATTTCCTAATAGATCCTTTTGACTTTATTAAATCAACTTGCTGTCACTCTTGGGTTTTTATTACTGGTTATAGTCCATGAGTCTAATATTGCACCGATTCCGCTTCTGTTTATCTCAAAGTGAAGCAGGAGAATATGTCTCCTATTAAGCATTACAGTTCAGTGCATCATCTTCCAAATGGAGCTTGATAGAAAACAAAAAGACTATTCAAAAGTCCCGTTGGTTTCACGACTACAATGCCTTCTCTTGTGTCCGTAGCAGTAAATCTGCTGTGTTTCTCTGCACTCAGGGCTGTGCTCTACCAAAACTGCTTTATCCTAGTCTTTGCCAAGCACCATATTTTACCCTCTCTGACGTAAACTCAGCCATTGGGTACGCTAACATTAAGTCTCACAAGACTTCGCTTTTATGATTTTGTTATTTATAAAAACCCTTCTATTATACTGAGCAATGCTGACCTTTTTTTTTTTACACAGTGGATACATAAAAAATGTTATTCCGCCTCTATTACATACCGCTTTCAATGTGCATCTTATTAGGCTTACCAGTAGACCTCAATCTATGATACAGTATGAGCATGCTTGGTAGGGTAATACAGACCTTAGCGTGCATTTACCTGGCATCGCAATCTAGCAAAAAAGCTCATGTGGTAGAGTGGTAAGAGCCTAAGGTTAGATTTTGCTGATGTCTGGTGTGTGCCTCAGACTCACGCTCAGAATACTGAAACAGTGCAAGAGTGGCTCAGATTCAGAAAGTACTATCAGGGCACCCTGGAGACGGAGAAAAAAAAAAAACGTGGGCTCCAGGGGTAAAAGGTCAGAGCCAGGGTGTGGGAGAGCTTGGCATTTCGACAGACAAATACAGATGCTTATAATAAATGGCAGATTTGCACAAGAAGAGCTCCTGCAAAACACATCTGGACTTGGCTCCTGCAAAGCACATCTGCTTCAAAACTAAAAGCACTTTTTTGCACTAAGGATCAACGTTCAAAAATACCAAGTTTCAAAGTTATCACTGACATGACTGTCCGATTCTGACCCACCTGAGAAGCTGTCTTTATCCATAGCCAGCAGATCTCTGGCCTGATACAGATAGCAGCGCAAATGGTAGCGTGTTCCACCTGAAACACAATGCAGGAGTGAGTGCTTCACTCTACCGTACGTTGTGTTTCAATACTTATGGATTATTTAAAAAAAAAAAAAATCCGGTTACTTACTATCAAAGAAGCATGAGATGGTGGGACGATTGACACCAAACGTTGTTGTGACAGACTTGTCATCATTTTTGTCATCGGTCACATTGCCCTGTTGACGGACAGATGAAGAAACATTAGACTGAAATGCCGAGCCAATTAAGCAGTAATATGTTCCCTGAATGTAAACAAGACTTGCATATTTTGGCTGTTGAGCAGGACAAAGAGTTATTATGCTGGATCAGATATCTAACAATTCCAACCAAGAGTGTAATGGAGAATGTGTTAATGATCTGCATACCACCAGTTAGTAAGAGGGCAACTCAATCTGCACCACAAACCACTGGCACTAATCTACTGTACGTCACCACCTCATGGTGCTGGAATTTCAAATGAAGTAGCAAGAAAAAAAAAATCATTAAAAAAAAAAGAAACATCTAATTGTATGTCTTGTTTAAAGGGAAAGTGCTGTGTCATCTGAGGTTCTACCGACTTGCGTGACTTATTGCCTTATTTGTGGGGGGGAAAATATGTTGTTCCTTAAAACAAGGCTCAGAGATTAAACCAGTCACGGCTAAAATAGGATATGACAAATAAAATATACAAAATACAGCAAACCAAATTGCATCAAAACCAGTTCAATGCTGGAATCTGGCAAATTTCGTTTGCGGAATTGGCTCGTATATCATAGCGTCATTCCAGTGGTCACAGAAACAGTCCAGTGTCATGTGCCATCCGGGGCTTTGAGACCATAGAAGAGAAACAGATCTTATGTGCTGAATACGCCTGTACTATAGAAGAATTTCCATGCAGTGTTTGCCACAATAGGAGTGGTGCTGCTGCATACAGGGAGAGATGACTAAACTGGGTGAAATGCAACCATACAATAACGGAAACAAGGCAGTGCCACAGTGAGGAACCAGCTCACCCAGCTCTAAACCACTGCTTAACCACTAGCGTGTGCCCAGCATCAGCTCATGCCAATCTAACAGCGTTTTCATGTTGGCTTCAGAGAGTGGTGTGCAGAGACATCTGAAGCCTGTCGAGTATCGAAGCCCAAGAGTTCTGCCATGTTAATCAAAATGCAGAAAGTTCCAGCCTAAAAAGTGTCCCAGAAAACTCCACCACAGAATCCTTTAACCTTTTAAACTTTCAGAAGCGTTCAGCCCAGACTTTCGTTCCTCACTCTCGTAAATGCAGGCTGCTGAATAACGATCCGAAAGATTAAGGAACTGTGTACGGAGCTGAATAAAATGGCTTTAGTATTTCCATTGCAATGAATAAAGTACGCCCATAGGGACCCGTTATGCTGCATCCGTATTCCTATCCCTACTTTGTCAGGTTAACTCAGCGTATAGGTTTCTTAATCCTTTAATATAGGTCTTCTTTAATCCACTTGCTGCAATTTGACAGCCTTCCTTTTGTCTGTGCATCAAAACACACCTACAGATCACAACCGATAAGTGGAATAAACTGGCAACCCTGTGTGTCTTATTTCAATTATTACAAACAATAATCATGGAAACGTACGGCACACTCTGGCCTCCCTCGTGTCCAGGGTTCTCCTGATTTCCTGTTTGTGTGCACCAGTGTGAGTCCAAATAAGAGATGGAAATGTAGCCGGGACTGAATGAACTTTTTCTATTTTATACAGGCTTTTTTTTTACTCCCGCTTTCACTTCACCTTGTTACTCTCAGAGCCAGAACGTTGTTTCTAAATGATTTTTCATGATTAAAGAAAGTCGTGCAAAGTACGTGAATTTTCGAGTATTGTTCCGTCTTGGAATGTTTCATGCGGAAAAATGTTTTTCCAATTTCTGTTGGAATTTTAAAAAGATTATTTGAACCCCCGCAAAAACAAAATGAACCCCATAAATGACTATGCTCATCGCTTGGGTGGGCACTGACCCTGAAACCAGAGTCAAAATGTAATTATTAGTGCCTACTGTACAGACAGAGATTGTGAGTTCAGAAGCTGCCAGGGGATCCCCAGACCCACAGCTGGTAGCACTAACAGGGCCTTTTAAAACCCAACCAGACTCCATCCAAAGCGATGTAAAGCTCGGATCCAGCCAAGCCCACATCACAGCCCACGCCAGAGCAGCCTGGAATGGATGTGACACAACGGACCCAGTAGACTGGGAGCCTGAGAAAGGAGTGAACATACTGTACTGTACACACACATTTTCCGTTGCACGCACACACACACACACACACACACACACACACACACACACACACACACGTACATGCACACAGATCTGTCTTTATTTTGTGGTAATTAGTCTCCCATGGTGCCCTTATTTCACCAGGCTGATTCTTCACTGGTTGCCCAGTCACTCTCAGCACCTCAGGCCTATCCAAGCCCAAAGCCATTTATGCCCATTTTTGTTCTCTACTGCTCCAAATCAAGCTTTACCCTTAAAGTTCCTGCTTTAGAACTATGTTGATGCACATTTCTGGCTGTTGATATCTCAGATCAGTGTTACTTTTCTCTCAAACACACAAACAGTTAGTTTCCTTCAATTCCTTCTATTTCCAGACCTTGTGAAAATCTCACACCTGACATGTATCAGCTCTCAGGTACTCTTTCTCTTTCTTGCCCCTTAATTACCCCCGGACAGTTTGGCTTTGTCCAAATTCTAGCTTTATAAATTGCAACTTGTTCACTATCATTACCAGCGAGCACTCCAGGGCAAAGATGGCCGCCGGTCCAGTCTTCTCCAGAGGCTCCATGCGGCAACGCCAGCGGCGACGGCGGAACGAATCCGTCTTCTTTTGCTTAAGGTGGAACTTCCAGCCAAAGAGCGAGGCATACTCCCAACCCTCCCGCTCCGATTCATCTGGACGCTGCTGTTGGAGGTCATACACACACATTGAGAAGCATTAAATCAACAGCTGTGGGATTAAAGAGATTATTCAGATCTGCGTTCTCAGAGCACCACCATGAGGAGAGCACAGGAAATGTAAGCGATGAAGGTTTTGTTCTCTCTCTCTCTCTCTCTCTCTCTCTCTCTCTCGCTCAGTCATTCTCACTCACTCAGCCTAACTCATCCTGAAGTGGTTTCCAGTCTACCTCTTTATCCCTCGGCTTCTTTGTCTCATCGATCATTGAAAACAGTGAGATAATCTCAACAATACATCACTGTTAATAATACATGTGTGCTTTAGCTATTATGTCTATGATTTTCAGGATACACACACACACACACACACACACACACTTCCACAGATGATTAACATTAGGCATATTTGTGGTAAGACGCTAAATTTGGATGAGCTGCAGATTTCTTGCCAAGGCAGAGTAAGACTCATAGATTAGAGACATGGGATCGATTTCAGATTAGTGTCAGATGGTGTGATTGATTAGGTGTCCTCTCAACCTCCAGCTACAACCCAGCAGAACCCCACTTTCATCTGCCAAATACTCTACAGAACTCCACTCACCATTCCACCACACTGACATTTCCCAGAATCCCCCTGAACTCAGACAGCGGGTATGGAGCGTCAGACTGATAGTAAAGAGCAGTGTTGAAGTGGCTATTTTTTTTTTTTTATCTAGTTCCCAATACAAGAGTGAGGAAAAGTTTGAATTGTATTGCACTGATGAAAAACATATGACCAGGATTTAAACAAATAATGGTGAGATAACAATGTGGTACCTTTCGGAGCGCTTCCATCTTCTGCAGGTCCCGTCGGCGAAGGCGGATCCAGCGACGCCGACGATTGGTGTGGTACATTTTCTCAGCTGGGACCCAAGACTTAGGCCGACGGTCAGGAGGGATGGTAATGCCATACTCCCACCCTGAGGATGTCAGTAATAAGGAAGGCTTTTGGATGTCGTTTAGGTAATGCAAGTTTCTTTAAAACAAATAAGGAAATTAGCCCCAATGTCCTTTATATCTATTCTTTAATATGATATCAATAGCAAACATCCAATGTACTCCAAGATTACAGGTTTATTAAAGACAAACAGTATAGTTTCTATACCCTGATCATCTACAGCCCGTTTTAGATCTTTACTCCATTCTTCGTCTTCCCACATCCAGCCCGGAGGACACTCAATGTCGTCTTTAGGCACTGCTTTCTCCCCATTCTGTTTCCAGGTGGACGAATGCAAAACAGCACTTTAGTCCCTACTGTTTGCAGGGCTACTTTAGGACAAGATTACTTCTTACATTTCAGTTTGGAAAAAACAAATAGTGGACGTCACTAGGGAAGTTTATATGCGGACAAATCCTCTTCAAATGTATAACGTTTTATACACTCACCACATCTGTGTAACCTTCAGGCATGCCGATCCATTGTCCTCCCGGCAGCCGCATCTGATTCTCAAACACTTCCTCCATAAAAGTCATGTGTCCAGCATCCACATCATATAGCAAGCTGAGCAACATAAAAATATGGGGGAAAACAACATCTGGTCAATAAAGCTTGATTAGGATTCAGTGGATTATGCAATTAAGGGTATGCTCAGTATTGGCTTATGTAAGTACACTCAGTACAAAAGTTCAGAGCTATACAGACTGGCCAACACCTCAAGTATGTTAGCGCCAAACGCAAAGTGATCGTGTTTTGCCAAAGAGAGCATGGATGAGAGCAAGTTTAGAGTGGAACTTACGTTTTCTCTGGGCTGATGTACCAGTCTCCAGCCCATGCCCAGCCTGGCGAGGGTTTAAAACTCTCCTTTGGAAGCTTCACCTTCCCGGTGATGTCACTGAACTTGGGGTAAGTGAGCCCTGCTGTGCCCCAGTTTCCTACCAGAGCTAATTTAGTCTGGTTCTCATACTACAGGAAACATCGTAGGGAAAAAAAACAATGAAAAGACCAATAAGACCAAACAAGTTACAAAGCCCAAACAACACTTAATTAGGAGATTCATCTGAATCTTCTGAATGACCCATGAGGCTGAGGTCTGATATTATGATATTACACCTTCATGGAAACTATAGCATATTTAATTTTCCCCTAGAGAAATCAGATCACCTTGCCGACGTACAAACAAGCAGCTAAATCTAAACTTTTTATTCGTCTTCTTCCACTTAATCCTGGTCAGGGTTGCGGGGGGGGAAGCTGGCGCCAATCTCAGCTGACACCAGGTGAGAGGCGGGATACACCCTGGGCAGGTCACCAGTCTACCGCAGGGCAACACACAGAGACAGACAACCATTCACACTCACATTCACACCTAGGGCCAATTTAGAGTCTCCAGTTAGCCTAATCCCTTCTGTGCATGTCTTTGGACTGTGGGAGGAAACCCACACGAGAACATGCAAACTGCACACAGAAAGGCCGAACCCAGGGCTCGAACCCAGGACCCGAACCCAGGACCTTCTCGCCGTGAGGCGACCGTGCTAACCACTCAGCCACCGTGCTGCCCTAAATTTAAGCTAACAGAAATAATTCCAAAGCATTGTGTTGGATCGGTGGTTAGCTAGCTTTGCATAGCCAGATGAAACAGTAACCACAGAGCTTGTTAGCAAATATTTTAATATATAACTGGCTTATTTCATGTCAATGGATTTTTATTCAAATTGATATGCAATTTACGCAATTATGATTACTATATTTCTAACAAGCAGACGAACACGGAAGGCAGACATGCAACGTAAGAGAGTAAATAAAACTTGCAGAGTATCAGGTCAACAGAGTTAAATAAAATGAAATGGACGGGCAAAGAAAATGACTGTGTGTCGACTGTTTTCAAAAGTGGCAGGAGCACATAGCTTGCGTTTCGCTAGTTTAAAGGTTTTACTGTGTCGTGAGATACTGTGTCATTTGGAATGGAAAAACTGACACTGAAACACCTCAGATTGAAAACGTCTTTTAATTGTAAACAGTAATGTTCCCAGCATGAAAAAGTACAGGGCGAAACCTCCTAAACCTGTTCATCCTTTTGTCCAGTTCACCACGTAGCAGTAGCTCCTCCACTTATCTATGACTCCTTATCTCTTTTTACTCTGGAACGATACAGTTTTATGTATCTTTGCCTCAATTCTCAACAGCACTATTTATGAACACGCAAAATCATTTCATACATTTGAAAATCTTCCCCATGTCAGCATGTCAGCATGTCATGACAGCTATGTTAACGGTTTTTTCAATCTTATTTTTATGCATACAGCATTAAACAATACTTTTAGCATGGTTTTTCTTTGAGTAATCATTTCACACTGGTCTTTTTGAGATGACAGGGAGGTACTCGATTCACACAGCAATATGTGAGGATATATAACTTGACGTTAGAGAAAAAAGATGCTTACTGTCTCAGCAAACACCGACAGTTTCCCCTCTGAAAACTGGTTGAAGTGCTTGACATCAGCGGCCAAACCGAACCACACCTTCACTCTGAGCTGTGCAGGGATCTTACAGTCCACACTACCACTCTGAGGATACTAAACATACACCCACAGGTCAACCGATGCCTTTTATACTTAATAGTAAACATACAGAGTCGAAGACTGCTATTGTATCCATCGCTTGCTCTGTAGCATCGCACACCTTCATGAAGACAGTTTGCAGCTGACCGCAGTGTTTGCCGCAGTATCCCTGAGAGAAGAGCACCTCGTGGGCTGGGATTCTATGGTACGCCACTCTTTTGTCCCCCTGAAGCATCCAGATGACGATGTCAGGCAGACTGTTCTGGGGCTGAAAAAAGGGTTAATATGATTAAAAGAACGAAAGAAAGCGTCGAAATGAAACTTAAAAGCCGCAATCAACGAAACAGACATTTCTTTCCAGGCCTAGGTGATTTATGGCGCCCCCTACTGTTAACATGAAAATATCATGTTTTCAAACAATTTTATGGAATATTTCAAGATAATCAGGTTAAAAACAATCAAAATGTTCACACAGCTTGCTGGTTTTCACTATGATCATGGCTCGCAATCGCATCCAGTGATTGTATCAACAAAGTTGATTGTCTCAACTCTCAGCAGCATTAGCTGTTAAACAGCATACCACAAATTTTCAACCGATTAAAAAAACCAAATAAACTGGTTTACTACTTGAGTATGAAGCCAGCTATTTTCTGACCGGGCTGGCAACGTTAAAATCATTCTGTTTTCATTTTTTTCTGGCTGAGTGAGAGACAGAATTAAATAAAGTATAAATACCGAGTGACAGAAGAGAGAAAGAAAGCCAAGAAAACAAATAAGAACAAGACAGAGAGACCGAAGACGAGAAACGCAATTCTCAAATCTTAAACTCCAGCTGCTGAAAATGATACACTGTGTACCCTGCTTTCCCTGGAATCTGACTTTCTCCAAACAAAGAAGGGCAGAGTAACAAAAGAGACAGAAACAAAGAGCAAACCAAAAAAGAGAGAAAACGAGAAGGAACTAACACTTAAAAGGAGTAAATCTAAAACACTTGGTATTGTTTTCGATTTTTTTGGACTCGTGCTCAGCTCCCATCTGTGGATTCTCACCTCCTCACTGAGTGAGTGCAGTCTCATCGCCCAGTCCTCAGCCTGCTCCAGCACGGTGCTCAGCTCCGTCTCCTGGCCGTGTTTTAGCGCCAGAGCGGCCTGCTCAATCTGCTTCAGGTTCACCTTACGCGAACGCCGCAGAGCTTTATCCAGAGGGGTCACACATGACCATGCATCCAGCACAGGCAGCTCCTCACTGAACCACAGCAACATGGCTATTACTCACACAGTAAAATACTCCCACAGAGAAATACTTGGAGAAAGCATACACACAGTCATATTTCACTGACTTATTAAGATATCTCAATTTTTACAAAAAAGGTTCATAATCATTCATTCGTCTTCAGAAACAGCTCTATTATGGTCAGTATCACGGTAGAGCTGGAGCCTATACTAGGCACAATGTAGGGGAATACACCCTAAACATAGTGACAGTCCATCTCATGCACACACACACATCCACACTGTTGAGGAATTTAATATAGCCAGTCCACCTAAAGGCATGTTTTTGGACAGTGGAAGGAAACCTAGATGGAACCCATCCTGACGCGGGAAGAACATGTAGATGTCCAGAGTAGACAGTATCCCACGATCAGGATCGAAGCAGGGATTCTAAAGTCTTCGGGCATTAATGTTACACACTGCACCACCATGCTGCCCTATAAAACTATTAGTATATCCTAGTATAATAATATAATAATAGCTAATAGTGCAGGGTGGGTCAGAAGCATGTATACAGTACCGATCAGGACGTGGTATTTTAATCTCATTTTTATTTAATCATTCTTTCTTTTTATTTTGTAGGTGCAATTTTTTCGGGCATGGAAAAAGAGAAGATTTTTGAGAGGAAGCCCCACACAGTGGATGAGATGAAGGAGCTCATCTCACAAGCATTTATGAACATTGACACTAATTGGACTTTGTGTCACTGTGTGTCACAGTGTCGGGTACAGGTCTCCGGATTGGTGCAGTATTGATGGAGGACATTTCGACTTTTTTTTACCGACTTTTGGCCCGTCGTATCTGTACATTCATTTTAACCATCACGGGCGGCCTTCTCAGATTGCTTTCAATTAATGTTTAAAACATGCTAAAGACATTTTGTGGTACCTCTTATCTTCTTATACCTGTGAGGATCTGTACCTGCAATCCGAGATGAGATCATCAAGTAGTTTAACCACCCTCTCCTCCAGTCTGTCCTGGTCAGCGCCTGATTGGAGCTCCAATTGTACAAGATTCAGGTTCGATTCCTAACACAAATGCAGACCGATGTAGAAATTGTCACGGCTTTCCATTTTATATCACTCTTTATACACACTTCTATATAACATTTTAACACTGGTATAACTTTTGCAAGCACATTCTCCTTCCTTGGTCCTCACCAGACGCTCTGTGATGTTCAGCAGCATGTTAAGGGCCTCTATACGGGGGGTGATATCCTCCCACTCTGACGACAGCACCACCACTGGCTTCACATTCCCCCAGGGCAGGTAATAGTAGTGACAACCTAGAGTCACACAGAAAGTCAGAGCAATCTTTTTGACAGCAGGCAAAGGAAAAATGCACCCTGAACTATTTACATATAATCATGTGATCTTCAGAGGCATCCGGTCTAATTTTGCAATCAAAAATTATGGATTTTCTCGACATGTTCATCTTTTTTCACTGCTACAGTTCCTACATTACCCATAATGCTGTTAGACTACCTGCTGTTAGTGGTACGAGTTATTGCTTCATCTCAAATTAAGGAGGCTAGTGCAGCAGCGCTTTAGTCCTTTAGTCTAAAGTCTTTTAGTCTATCTCTCTCACCTTACTTGCGTCACCTACTGGAACTTTGTGTCCAGCGTTCGCAATCTCCACTATCTATAGATTGGATTTCTCATGAATGACATTGAACCTTTCTGGTAAATGATGCAACGAAAAAAGCTTAGCTTGTAGGAGGTAACAACAAAATCATTATGCCCTACATTTGAGGGTGCTGATTTTACACCCCCCCCCACCCCCCACCCCTTTAGAATCACTAAACACATCATAAACATTTCAATATAAATATATATTATGCGTTCCAGGGTGCACTTTTTCTTTTTATAATTAATGGTTCAACGGTGACTGTTTTTGATTCTGAGACAGTGGTTATACAGTGATTATTTCTCACCGTCGAACACAGCTCGGCTGTACTGCGTCGTGGAGGCCAGAGGCAGGCAGGTGTAGTCAAACTTGTTGCCATAGTTACCGATGCTGACCTCAAACTGGATGGCATCGTCCACGTCCTGAAGAAGCGTGGCCGAGTAAAAAGCAGCAAACAGAGAGTACTTTCTCTTCCGCATGAATTTCTGCGTGGGAAGGCGAACAGAAGAAGCATTTTCATACCTTGTGTGAAGCAACACTAATGCATATAAAGAACACTCGAATCTTCCCACACTGAAGCACGTTCAGGGGTTCTTCAGTAAGGTGGATGTTTGTTCTTCTTTATATGGGGGATTCTCTTACCTCTACCACCAGAAGGTCATCAGAGTTAATGTCTTCCAATTTTTGCTCCGCTTTTTCACACAGCTTCGTGGTGAGCTCCAAAAGCAGACGCCCGCGATATGCTACACCTTCCCCCTAAACCACACAACACACACCGCCACTAACCTGTTAATCACTCTTCTCCTCACCACAGAGACATCCCTTACAGCTAACTTAGGTTCACTCTAATGGATCTCAGTGTAGCCTTTCCACTCTGGATTCACTCTAGATTAAGATCCATTTTGTTAACAGACTTAATGTAAAGCAAGACTGTGTCATTATGGAGGCCTGTCTACGCTTAGTTTTCTCCCACAGCAATGCTAAGCTATATAACAGTTCAAGCAGAACTTGATCTACTTTACCTTGCCAAGGTTGAGAGCCTCATGGGGGTCAGAGAAGGCTGTGAACTCTCTAGGACTTCCATACATATTCATATAACACGGGCCAAACGTCGGCAGGAAGCCCAGGCTGTCATCGACTAAGACGGAAATGTTCAGGTTAAATTGTGAGAGCATTCGATGAGTATTGAGTTAAACATGCTAAGATTGCGGGAAGAAAATCTCGCCATGGGATTTCACAAGCTACAAATACTGCACCCAGGTTGTTATATGGTGGTTTTCAAAAGAAGTGTGTCTAAGTAAAATAGATTGTATCACACAGATGCAGTAGGAAAGAAGGACATACTGGCGCTTTGGAGGGTCCTGGGGGGCAAGCCATCTGAATGCGTAGAGAAATAAAGGATACTTTAAACACAACTGAAAACTACAGCTGCAAACGCACTCGTGCAAACTTGCAAAAAGGAACTCATGCCTTCATATGTAGTTAGAGCTTCAAACACGTGTTCACATGAAGGAGTTTCACTAACCAATTAGTCAACCAAGAGTAAGGCTAATCCAAGCACAGCAGTGTGTACAATAGCCATACCACATCTATACGTATTAAAGTGCTGGAACAGCTGGAGTAAATAAAACTCTCTTATATCCACTGGAACACTGTGACCAAAGTGGGAATTTATCAAATAAGTGGATGAGGATAAAATACACACAGATACAACTTTAGAAAGGTAGTTCTTATTCATGCCACAAACCACTATAATGCAACTACAGGCTTTTTACCAGCATGCGCTCATATCGCAGAATCTGATATCACACCTGTCCTGTTCTTTACACAGAATTTACAAGCACAGCTCACACTGAGTTAAGTCTAGACTAAATTATAAGACTATATTCCACAGCCACCATTTAATGCTCTCTTCTGATGGTCAGAAACTGTGGGTTAATTTCCCATAACGGCACGGGTTAGACAGTTCATGGTTCCAGCCGCATGGCTTGTATTAAGGCACTTGCCCTAATTCATTAAGAGCTTACACATAGAGGATGCGCCATGTTTACAGATGTATGTAATTGCTGTTATGGTGACACTCTGGTGAAGGAGATGCCTATTTAACATACAGTATATGGAAGGAGTGTCCAGGGTTAGTGCTTGGTAATAGGGGTAAAGCTGTAACTTATGGATGTAGGGTATTGTGGTTTAACAATATTAAATGTAACTATAAACTAATTAAAAACAAAACGTTCTTTAATTTGTGAAAAATTAGAATCATTGGCAAATTCAGATTTGTGCGGTTATTGGAAAATAATCATTTTGGGGCATCACACAATCCTATCAATGACTGCGAGGGAGAATTCAAAAGTAAAGGCAAGTTTTAAATTAAGCAATAAAACCAAGAAAATCACCTTAACGTTATTTTGGGACATGAAGGTGTCTGTTCTGGGTCATTTCCAAACACGTGGGCCAACAGTGAACAGTGCAAATTCCTGTACACTGCTGCGAACTGAATTTAAACCTGCAATTCACAGCAAAAGAGGAGGAATGCTGTCCAAAACAGTCTTGCAGGTCGATGACAATGCACATCCGCATACAGCAACAGCGTAAGCTCAGGTTCAAACGTCTTCCACATCCTCCTTACAGCCCGGATCTGGTGCCAAGCACTTATGACATCTTCATGAATACAGAAGCTAGCTGAGCGATACAACATATGCGTCGTCTTGCATGGGGACTATGTGAAAAAGTGATCTGTTCAATTTCTCACAGTTACTCCTATTAAAATTGTTAAATGTATTTTACCTTTACTTACTGGTTCTCGCTCATATTTCCTGTAACAGTAAGTGTTCCATTCCTTATTTAACTGGTGCAAGACTCAGCTATGGCGTAGTACCAGGACACCACATTCTACCGTAAAGCTGAAATCTGGACTTCGTGCCACAACGCTGTTGTCTCAGAATATGCTCGGATGTTAGTAGTTACGCAGGTATCACAATGCATTCAAGGAGTTGCTGTTGCTCTTCAGAGACTGTCCTACAAATATGTTTGTCAGAAACGAATAGCAATTGTAGTGTTTTTGTTGTTGTAACATTCTGCTATTCACATTCGGTTACTTCCACTCAGCGTTTGAATGTAGAGTATAGCTGTTTCTTCTGATATTGCACTCTGACTGTAACTCATTAGTGCTGCTGCAAAATTCAGAAATATGGGCTGCTCACTACTATGTAGGGCTTCATTGGAGTAATACAATGAATCTTGCTGAATCCATAACCAGCCACAGGTCATTGGCCTTCCGTGTATGTTAACAGATAAAAGATGGAGTGAAGATGAAGAAACAAAACTGGATGGTGTACTTATACCTTAAAAGCAGTGAGAAGTTTTGCCACGTTTCACAAGACATTCACTGATTACCTTCAATTTCCCCGCCGGGAGCAGAGATCTTTGACATACTCAGGTGTGCGGTGCCAATGACATCATTGTGGCTTGCGCGATCCCTAGTAGGATAAAAAATTTTCATGGTAATGCAAGACGTTATACACATTCTAAATGTAAGTGCACAGCATTCAGTTGATCAGATGAATAGAAATCAGGTGTAATGTCAGTTGTTGTTGTTTTTTTTTAGATAGACTAACCAATCTAAAATGCGTATCCTCATCTTCTCGCACATAGACGGAAACTGTAAAGAGAAACAGCATTTAGCACTGACTCGGAGCATAGGGAAATCTGACCGATAACCTCTGATGTGCAGTTATGTAGCTCATCTTACTCTGATAGGGAGCATAAGACTTTGATTCCACTGTGGGTTGGCGTTCTTCTCCAGGATCTTACTGCACATCTGTGAATACACATGTATTGGCCCTCCAAATCAAATATCATCGAGGGAAAAAAAAGCTCAGGAAAAATACTGTCATTACGATTAATATGTCATGCAGGAGTTTACCTGTTTTTAGTTTTTCAATCATCTTTACTCAGAAATAATTCAAAATAATTATTAGCATCTTACCACGGCTTTAATATTTATGGCAAGCTTTTAGAAGAACTCTGAACTGCTGAAAGGCCATTGGTTGTATATTAGCCTGCTTCTTCTATGCTATATCATCACTGGCCAGACTCATGACTCATGACTTATGACTTGGAGCAGTTTTATTAAGACCTGGTCAAATGTGGCTAAAACCTGGTTGGAACATTTTGGTCTGCCAGCTATAATTTCTTGTCAAGGGTTGGACTCTCTTAAAAAATAAAGCAGAGGCGAATATATATATTTTTTAAAAATCCCAGTCGTTGACTGATAGAACATTCAGTCATTAAAAAAAGATGACTCTAGTGGGCTGTGGTGTGGGCTGACTGAACATGGCCAATGCAGATCAAAGATTTTATCGCAGCATATGTGAAGTTTGTACCGTTTTGCCAGCAAAGTTGACTTCCACTAATGGATCCACCAGGTTTTTTCGGTTTGACTCAAAACCCAGAAATTGCTTCATGCCATCCATGAATGCATCATCCACTAGCAAGGGCAAAACAAGGGGAGAAAAAGTCATATATGTATCATTTAAAAAAGTCACACGTAGCAATAATGCTGATAGACGTACAAACGATAATACCCACTCTGAGGCAAGTCTTCTGCCCTGTAGACTTTAAGAGTGAAGGAGGCTCCTCTGAGTGAGAGACCTGCTGGTCTCAACAGGTTTGCCTCAATGTCTTCCCTTTCCTGAGCAGCCTCCTTTTCACTCTAAGACAAAGATTTCATAGATTTACATTTCTCTGGAAAAGCATCTTCAGTTCTTCTACGGAAACAATAAAATTCGAAACCACAAACCAAACCTGATATAGTTTTTACTCGTACTCACTGGTGCCTCATCACCTGCAGCCAGGACTATCAGGCTGACCTTCAGATACCCTCTGGCCCCAGCACAAAGATCATCCGGATCAGCCAGCAACAGCCACTTTCTGAGAATAGCATGTCCTGGCACAGGAACAGAAATAAGCGATAAAAATCAGCTTGTTCCTAACGTAAATCTCTCATTCTCTTAGCGTAATATTAATATATCACTGAAACGAACGCACTATTGAATCAAAATACATTCTGAATTGTGATAAATTGTGAGATTTCACAACGTGCTCCTTGAAGCACAAGCATGCAGCCAAGTGTCACAGTACTCACTGTGTTCATTATACACCATGCCAACATCCAGCTGAGAGAGAAGACAACAAAAGAACGAGTTATAACTGTTATCAGCTGTGCATGAGAGAACAGATCTGTGTGTCCCACAAACAACAGATTTGTTAGAGAACAAGGGGGAAAAAATGGCAAGAAAACAAGGAGAAGCACAGATGACATGGCAAGAGACACTGAAAAAGCAATGTCCCTTCACAGCAATTGAAACTGATAAAAGAATGTAACGAAGAGTGAAAGTAGAAGCCAAGAGAATATACTACCTTAAATTCTCCAATGACAGAGTCTGTACGAAGAGACTTGGAGTCAAATACCTTAGATAAGAAACAGGGGTAAATGTTACTATAGTGTTAAATACTGCTGCTACTCCTACTGGAAATAATGGGCCAAGACGAGGAACCAGATGCAGATTACAGGCCACCAGATGCCACTTCACGTCCAGCTTAAATGAAGCTTTGCGGCTACAGTGAAAACCCCCACAATATGTCGTGAGCATCTACACCCTTGCCCAGTTAAGACTCCGATTTACTTTGCATTTCTGGAGGTTTGTGTGTGAGCCCATTAGGTCACCATTCAGCCTTTTGTGTGCTTCAGCTCAGTCCAGTTTAAGATTAATCAGGCCCCCTTGTGGCCTGATGTCTACTGTTCGAGGAACAGAAAGATGAGTCGGCCATTTCATGTGTGCGGAGGTTTTGTCAGCGCGTTTAGCATCGTGAACGGGATTTGATGGAAATTAAAGTCAAATTTCCAGTAAAATTTTATTTGAAGTCAATCAGTAAAGTGCCCCCATCGAGCAATATGAACTAACGTCCTAATTCATCTGTATTTAGTAGCTAATTGACCAAATTCATTCGTGCTGAATGGTTTGGGCAAGTAGTTACACCCATAAACTGATTACCAGCATTTAATAATATGCTGTTATTTAAATTAAGCTAATTTACCTTGACTTTTTTCATCCACATTATTTCATGCTGGTGCATTTACTCAACATTTAACGCCTGTTTTCATTTGCTTTGTTACTTAAGGCTTATTTATACTGATTTTATGGCTTGGTAATGTTACGTAAGTATTAAACAATTTCACAAACGGTCCTCAAATGTCCTTACCATCAAAGGTGCTAGCAGAAATTTGTGCTAGCTTTCCTATATTCAAACTCCAATTTCATTTACTTTAGCTAAAAGGTTATATATATATATATATATTTAAAAAAAAAACTGGTCTGCTTACAGTTATAAATATAGGCTCATCAAAAAGATCTGTTGGTGTCTCAAAGAAGTTCAGGAAGAAAGTCTGTGAAAATTAGAGGAACAAAGCAGAAGTATGGATTTAATGATAGACAGCTGGGGAATAAACTCTACTTTCAATGCAATGATAATAAAAGCATAGCAGAAACTAAGGTTATAACAGTGTAGTGAAAGCAAAATCTTAATATTTATCCTTAAATTAATACATCTTCAATTATTCATAATGCATTACCTCATCGAAGTACGGACTGTTGCCTTTCTTGATGCGGGTCCTCTTTGTCTGGCCTCCCACAGTTACTTTGACAACAGGTTTAATATTGATGCCAGGCAGTTGCCTTCCCTCGATGATTCGCACCCTTACCTGAACATTTAGTCATTTGTGTCATGGCTTAAAATCTTTAATTCAAGAAGTCACTTGTTGGTGTCATTACTTCTTTCAACATAATCAAAATGAAATGCACACATTTAATAATGTACCCAATTAAAATGCATAACAGCCTTTATCCTGTCTCACATTTCAGTTATCTAGAGAAAGTGACTTTGACTTTGTTTATGATAGCTCCTTGCTGAAGATGTCAGCCTTGTGATTGGAAGGCTGAAGGTTCAAATCCCAATCGCACCAAGCTGTTGCCCCTGGACCTCTAACCATCAGCTGGTCCATTGTATAAATGAAGAAATGTAATTCCTTTTAGATAAAGGAGTCTGTCATGTGATCATAGTAAGTATTTCTTTTCATATTGCAGATTTGCAAACCTTTATTTCTGTTTCCTTACTGCTTTTCATTTAGCACATTAAACTCTAATTGGCTTTCCCATTCACAGTAAATGGCCAGTTTAGTAAGACATTCAGAGAGCAACGCATAAATAATTCAGTGAAATTTGCCTTTATGTTTCAGTTCTATTTCCAGCACTAAGCCCAGTGTCATTGAGGAAGCTTGGGATTGATGTTGCCACACGAGGGTGCTGTTTCTGACCGGGGCTGAACAGACCAAATAAGCTTACCATACTCTTTATTAGGAACATCTACACACATGTACATTCATGAAGTCCATTAATCAGCCAAAAAAAAAAACAGTCGTCTGGTCTTTTTCTAGTTTTCAACTGTCCAGTTTTGGGTGAGTATATACCAGTGATCGCCTCAGATTCTTGTTCTTGGCTGATAGAAGAAGAACCTGATGTGGCTTTCTGCTGTTGTACTCCATCTACCTCATGGTTTGATGTTTTGGGCATACTGAGATACGTTTCTGCTCACTACAGTTGTAAAGAGTGATTTTATGAGTCACTATATCCTTCCTGGCAGTTCAATCCTACCTGTCCATTTTCCTCTGAACTCTTTTATCTGCAGGGGGATTTTCCATCCATAGACCTGTCGCTTACTTGGTGTATTTGTATTTATCTCACCATCCTGTGTAAATTCTAGAGACTGTTGTATGTGAAATTCCCAGGAGATCAGCAGTTTCTGAAATACCCAAAACCATCAGCCCATCTGGCACCAACAACCACGTCCTGGTTAAAGTCACAGAGAACACACGTTTTCATCAATCTGATGTTTGATGCGAACAGGAACTGAAGCTCTTGACCTGTAAATTTGCATATGATGCATTGCACTGCTGCCACATGATTGACTGATTGGATAACTGCATGAATTTGCAAGTGTACAGGTGTTCCTAATAAAGTGGATGGTTTAACACACATTTAATGTTATTCCAAACACAAGTGTGAGTTTCTGAGTATGTGTTTAAATACCCATGATCCATGCACTGTGATTTTTGGATCCATACCAACATATGCACACACCTGGAGGTCCTGGGGTTTGTTGGAAAGAGGGGCTTTGTTGCTTTGCTGTTTCTTTTTCTTCATGCCATGTGTAAAAGTTGGAGGAGCTTTTTTTGGTGGTGTATGAGGAGTCCCAATCTCCTGGCCTTGTGGTCCTGGAACAGGTTCGGGCTCCTCTGCGACCTCCACCATGAGCATACTCTCTGTGTCCTCATCTCCCATAGTGTCCAACGAGAACACTGCGTACATAAGAAGTGTTACTCAATATGAAGAAATAAAAAAAACTTCTGCATATTACACTCAAACACAATGTGCCAGAGGTTTTGCTTTAATGTAACACAGGGTACAAAGGAACACTTTACATTAAGGTTTTCTTAACTGGCATGAACGCTTTAGTTAACATAAACAAACTACAGTATGTGCTTCAGGATTAATACGCCATAAATATCATTACTAAAGCAACTAATACTTACGGTAATTGGTACTGTGTAATACATATAATAAAATTACTAAGCCAAATAATCAGCACCCGCTTAGTTAATGTTCATATCATCACTGAGTACATTTAAGTCAAACTATTTTGGCCTAATAATGCATCAGATAGTGTTCATTCAGGGAGTAATAGTTGAAGGAAGAGTAGTTAAGGAAATGATTGCTTTGCATGCACAAAAGTACTGTTTCCCTTTACTAGATCATTTGGTGGTAATCAGATCATATATCAGAACAAATTAATACCAAAAACAATTTGGGAAATGTTGTTCATGTGAAATAATGTCTGCATCTGTAGAAATGATTTGTGCGTGTGTGAAAAGGTTTGCGCACACAGATATAGTTTGCACACGTGTTAAAGGTTTTTGGACAGACACACAAATTGTGCCTGGCACTAAAGTGACAAGTTCACAACCACAGAAGTCACATAATAAATATATCCTTTGATAAGAATCAGCTATCCGCTATGGTTTCTGATTGTGGCAGAAATAAACAGCTCATGTGAAGTCTAGTCATTACAGGACATCTCTGCCGACAATACTCAAGTCAATACTCAAGGAGCAATTTGGGTAGTTTTTTAACACGCCAAAATTATGTAACTACTGACTAGCCAATCAACACGCTGCTTACTGACCATCCAATAAGCGGGCAAAAGACTCCAGCACAGCGTGTTCAGGTGACTTTCTGCAGGCCGTCTGCATGCTGGTGTGGCACCATTTGTAAAAAATAGTTTAAGCTTTTTTATGGGTGTCAATTTTTTTCTAATATGAGTCCATGTGTGTGTGCGCATGAACATGTGCGCTTGTGTGTGTGATTGTGTGTGTGCACAGTCGTTACCTGTGACAGTGTCCAGCTCTACAGTATTGTGCGGAGTCTCTGGCTGTGGTAGGGGTTGAAAGATAGGAGCCATGCCAGGGGGAGGGATGTAGGAAACCTGCAGAGTCACTGTGGCCTGGAAGGTCACAGTCAGTATAACAGGCTATAATTAGATTGTGCTCCTGATCTCCTATGTACAGGTAAAACTTTCAGTTATAAGTCTTAGCAAAAATAAATCATTTTGAGAAACAGAGTTAAAACTGGCTTGAAATGAGGAATGAGCCTATTTTCCTATCTGATCCACTGATCTCGTACTGAAACAACACAGATTTAGTACATGAACCCAGAACACAACAGAATAAAGTATGCTGTAATGCTGGTGTTACACACAACTTTGCGACAGAGGCTTCCAGAGAGAGAGAGAGAGCGCATAGGGACATTAGTACCAGATCAGTATCAGCTGTTGATCTGATATCAGTATTGAAAAAGGTGACTGATGCCAACAGTGAAACAAGTGGGCCTGGTGAGTCCCTGTATAAAATGTATATATGAAATGCATTTACCGTACAAGACCCGAATTCCAGAAAGGTTGGGGCGTTCTTTAAATTTGAATAAAAAGAAAACTAAAAGACTTTCAAATCACATGAGCCAATATTTTATTCACAACCAAACATGGATAAAATAACAAACGTTTAAACTGAGAAATTGTACAATTTTATGCACAAAATGAGCTCATTTCAAATTTGATGTTTGCTACAGGTCCCAAAAAAGTTGGCACTTTTTTGAACTTTCGAAAAGAACTCCAATTTTATAAAGTCCAGAATTTCATTCTAGCTACTGGTTTTCACTTAACCTTTGGGGGTGGTGGTGGGGGGGGTTAATCACCACACTTGATTCTCTTTACTCTGCAATCAAATATTATATTAAAATATCCAGAGGTTTATTGAAGTAGCCTTTATGGCAGAGACAAACAAAGGACACAAGGGTTTTGCTGGCTTTATTTCTAGTAAGAATACATACATAACATATGATAATGAAGACATGTACATCTCATCCCTGATAATGAACCTAATCTGGTGCTCAGTAGTGCCCATATGATTAAACAGGTATCTTTTGGTAACCGAACTATGCCACCTAGGCTTATAATGGGTGACAGAATTACTCTTGCCTTTTGCACAATGCAGGGAAATTATTTAACCTTTACATGTAAGATGTCTGTCTTTATTGTTTCTAAGGTTAAAACGTACCGAAATAAAACTGTTGTTAAACACAAATACCTGGCCAATCCTTCCTGAAGTTATTTCCTATAACTGTGCTATTCCAGAGAACACGGATACAAAACAGTTTAGAGGGACAACTCCACCCTCTCCTGTCCATCCATTTCTATCCAGGGGTAAGGCACACACACACACACACTGTACACACACACACACACACATATACACAATGCCAGGAAGTAGTCCGTAGATGCCAGGAGTACAGTCGCACATTTGGACATGGTGTGTAAGGGAGATAGAAGGCAAGTGTTTAATGTCATCAGGTTGTTGGGTTGAAGATGAAAAACACCACCCCTTATAAGAGGCAACGTATAAAGGCACCCCACAACAGAAAGCAAGATGAGCAGGTCAGATACCTAGCAGCCTTTAAGAGAAATGGGGCTTAAAGTTATACAACATAAAAGAGTAGGCTGGCATGTGGGTATAAATGTGTGTGTGGTTGTCTTGGCTAATCCAGTTTGACCTAAAGGTGGAGCTGAGGGAAAATGATCAAATGTTTTGCAGTAAATAATGGCTGTTGCTTAAATCCAGAGCTGGGTGTTCCTCGTCAGTGACATAAGTCATTCTTAGGAGGAAAAAACACAGGCTGCTATTTTTGACTCACCTAGAGGAAATTAAGAGCAATCTGTCATCGATTGCATGTTAGCATATACACATGACATCCCTTTTAATGGGTGTGCCATGGATTTCAGTACCCTCAACTGGTAGTGTCCATCATCACAGTCAGTGTTCTCCTGCACTTCTCCCCTTTTAAACTCCACTTTAAACCATTTTGTAGTTCAAAATCAGATTTAATATACATTTGCTTTTCTCTCTCGTGGTTGATATAATGAGGGCTCTTATCTGCAGACGTGAACAAAAGCCCTTGAACCTTTGAGAGTGACCTACGTTTAACAATGGCACCCTGATAAGGCGTTACATTAAGGCTTCTTTAGTTAACATTAACAAATCATGTGAGCACAGTAAAAAAAAAAAAAAAAAGCGAGTCAGCACAAGTAATAGTCGTTAAAATGTCAGTGATGTAAACATGTAGTGACTACAGTTACAGCACATTACTGAACGAATCCAGATTCTTTAAGAGGAAAGGTTGAAAGCTTAGAAAGCAATTCAGTGTAAATTCAGTGTTATTTATGAAAGTTATGGAAGAACCACTGCAAATATGTTACTTGTGCACTCATTCATGAAGAGAATAATTATTAGTTAAGGTGTTCATCATAAATGGGTCTTAGGATTTGGTGTTTTTCATGCATGAAGTCACCAAAGTGCCACACACTTCCACGTGGGTGTGGAAAATGAAATGGATCTTAAGGATGGCAAGTAGGCATAAGAGGCTGATAGAAGAGGCTTCATATCTTTGTATGACACTTCACCAAAAAAGGTGTTTATTTAACTCAGAAATAGAGAATTAGTGAGAAATCCTGAGTTACCTACCCCAATGTTGTTCCTCTTGGAGTCCACTAAGGATACAGTGAAGGTAGCTGCTAGGTTTGGAGAGTTGAGTACATCTCTTAAAGAAACCCGACATTCCCCCAAGAACCTGCAGAACATGGGCAATGCAAATGAACATATATTTAATACATATGTATATAATGAACAATATATAATATAATATACATTCCGACCCTTTGTGCCAGGTGAGGTTTGTCTTAACCTCCTGAGACCCCACTATCCTCATATGAGGACGTCACATGTTCTCCCAACTACATCGTGTGTATTTCCCTGTAAGATCCTCATATGAGGACCATTGGGTGTTACTCTTTTGCCAGACGTCTTCCTGTTTGAAGACATTGATCAAGTTTAGTAGTTATTAGGTGCTAGGAAACAGAAACACTGAGGAGGAATTACAAGGCACACAACATTAGAGTTTGGGTCTACCAGTCTTGCATTGCTCCTATTACATCACCATAGAAACACCACCAAACACCTCTGGTTTCGGTCATTTTCTTTCTGGCTCTTTCTTTGTAAATATGTGTCACTCTGACAAATGCTGCTCATGTTCATGTGTTTATAGAAAGTCATGCAAGAGAAAGTCATTTTCTTTTCTTTCGTTCTCTCTGTCTGTCTTTCAACCTTTGACTGCTATTCAGCAGTTACTCGAACAAGTAAGTTTTAACGACAAACAAATCGTAAACCGATTTTAAGAAGGCTTATACAGTATTCCTGGTTGTGATGATAAGATGTGGCTCACTGCACCAAGTCACATCCTGTGGGCATTCCCTTCCATTTCTGCCCCTTCCTCTTGCATGACTCCCTACATAAAACACACCAGTGGACATCCTGAATGGTCTGAAACATGCCACGAAATCACCACTCCCTACTCCAGTGGCTTTCATGATTATTCGGAACGTTTTTAAGATTTATAACTGTTTAAATGCAACAACACTAACTTCAGTAGTTAAAGGCTGCAGGCTGAAAACCAATACTCAGTCACAGGTTTATGAGCTTTCACAGAGAAAGTCTTTAATTCTCCATATAATGAACAAAAACACATCAGGCACAAAGCTAGGCTTTCAAAGGTATAATTAGCTACAATTATTGTAAGTGGAATAAAATAAATTGCCTTGCTGGAAAAGTTCATTATAATTGATAATCTCTTTGCATAAGGTTACAAGTTGCCAGAGAAGGAAAAGGTACACTGTGTTCTCTATCAATGCTCCTGAAATCACAGAGACACTCTGCCGTTCTGTCTCCTTTATGATTGGTGCCATATTGCTACTTGCTAACAGCATGGGCGAGCATGCAAATCATCATGAAAGTTGTTAAGAATGATGCATTTGCTACAGGCAAGCCATATATTCAAGTCATTTGCCAGGGGTTAAATCACAACCATGATTTTCAAAGATTATCATCTTCTTGTACATAAATTACACCCTACATGTCAATAGGCTACAAGTCTATTATGTGTATGCATAAAGCAAATGAATTACAATTGCTGTTGTTTTTTTATTATTATATGTATATTAAATCTAAATATTGCAAATGCAACCAGGCAGAGCTCCCACCAACTGATGAAAAGACTTGTTTACATTGCTTATGTCACCTCTGGACTCCCCATGATACTGGCTTACATACAAGTACACCACAAAGGTTGAAAATTACCTTTGGGCATGATTAAGACGTCTGGATCATTGACTAATCGTTTCTCATCATTTGCCACACCTCCTAAAATATTGGTGCACATTGTGCACATTCCCCAGTACCCCAAGCTCAGTTATGTGATGGCTCAGTGCTTGAGGCTGTGGATTACTGTGGAGGGTTTCAACCCCCAGCACTGTCAAGCTACTACTGTTGGGCCCCTGAGCAAGGCCCTTAACCCTCTGTGCTCTAGGGTTGCTGCATCATGGTTGATTCAATTCAATTCAATTTTATTTGTGTAGCGCTTTTAACAACAGACATTGTCGCAAAGCAGCTTTACAATATATAATGTCCAATTAAAGGCTTATTAACCAAGAAAGATATCCATAAGTGCATATATAAATATATATATATATATATATATATATATATAAAATATACATATATCTCCCTATTCCTAATGAGCAGCCTGTATCGACGTGGCAAGGCAAAAAGTCCCTGAGACGACAAGGGGAAGAAACCAGACTCAAAAGGGAACCCATCCTCATTCAGGTGACAGATAGCGCCATTATAACAACTCACATCTACATCCATGTGCTATGTGGTCAGTTATGTGGTTGATCCCAGCTTCATAACAAGGTGGAGTGTGCAAAAAAAAAAACATATTTGTTACAAATAAAACCCTTCTTTTCTCTTTTAATCTAGAGGGAATTGTTTTTGCCATGCCATGCAGTATAAAGAATGAAAAGAACGGTCACCATTAATCCTGGAGATATGAATTACTAAGCTACAGGCCTCGTATTTTATTATATGGAGCAGGATTGTAACGCAATGTCATTTTCAGTATTAAAAAAAAGATTTGTTTCATATTTGATGGGTACAGTCTTTAACGGTAGTGTGTTTGTTTGCTTGTTTGTTTATTTGTTTGTCTAGCGTTAATTCTAGCTTTATTGCCTGAAAACAATGGAAAACACTGAACAACAACAACAAACATCAGCGCTGCCAGAGAAATACACTCTTTTTTCTTCACAAATTGCAATAGCAACTAGTAATTTGCAGAACATGATTGATTTTATTCCCCTCCTGAACCAGACATCCTGTGAAATCGTCTATCTAATGTGACTGACTAAGCAAGCTAACTAGGTTTCAAAGCAACACTGCCTTATCTCAAATCTAGAAACTGTTATTTACAGTTGACAACAGCTATCTAATAATCTTTAACCTAGTTTGTCTTCAATTTTGGGGGTTAGTTACATTAGAGAAAGGTGAGAAACGTTCTCATGCTATTAGAACTTCCAGGAAGATTTTCTTTCAATAACCATGGAGAACAATTATTTAAGAGCAACAAAACAGGTGCAGTGAACATACAAGAATTTGTTTAATTAAATTATCATTAATAGAGCCATGTGTCATTGATTCAGCCCTCACAGCATGTGCATGGTGCGTGCACCCAAGGATCTCCGCAGTCTCCAGTGCCATAGAGGAGCTTCTGGGTTTTAACAGACTACAAACCCCAGCATGCCTTGCACATCACATGGCCAGAAGCCTAAAAATGTGCAGGTGTTATAAGTTTGGACTTATCAAGAACAATATAAACAGACTGTCTCATGCATGCCAGTTTTGCAAAGCTTTAGTTTGCCTACGTGTGCTCCTCACAGCTGTTGTACTCTGTGTTTGGTTTCCTTTATTGCCTGACTTTGTTTCTGTATTCATAGTTTCTGTGTTTTTGCCTAATCTTTATTGACCCTGTTTGCACCATGTTTGAACTTTGCCTGTCTTTGGATTTTGACAATAATAAACCCGTTCACTTTTCAGTCTGTCTCCAGCCTGCACATGTATCTGCCCGAACCGCACTCATGTGACACCGTGTGCACTGTGTGCAGTCTGTATAAGCATATTTCTTTTGTTTGTTTGTATATGGTAGAACTATGGTTTTATTTTGGGGCTCAAGCGACTGGTGCAAACCACTAAGAAATAAAAACAAATCATACATGTGCTGCTGTTATCCATGTTGAGGAACTCGATTTCACAAGCAGGGTTGTTGCTAGCTTTACCATATAATTAATTTTACTGCAGATATACAGTACCGTGCAAAAGTCTTAAGTACGTGCGAGGAAATGCTGCAAAGTAAAAATGACTTCAAAAATAATGAAACGAAATCTTTCCCCTTAAAGGAAAAATACAACAACATGCAGGAAACGGTGATAAACTAAACAAAGTCAAGATTTGGTGTGACGACCCTTTGCTTTTTTTGTTTTTTT
>JAQMCW010000001.1:10710298-10729231 GCA_030068335.1 Chrysichthys cranchii
TGTGTGTGTGTGTGTGTGTGTGTGTGTGTGTGTGTGTGTGTGTGTGTGTGTGTAAGAGAGATACCAGATAATGTACTGGAATCCCAGCCCCAGTGTATGTTGGCCTCTCACACATTACCCCTTTTTTCACCAACAGGGAACAGGCTCCATTTCAGTTTGCACCAGATATTTTTTTGTTCCATTTTATACCATATTTCAACCAGAAATAAACTGATTCGACACAAAAGTTGGTTCCCATGAAACCATAAGATATCTGCTTTTTTTCAGTGCAAACCGTTTCAACACCCATCATTGGGCATGTCATTAGTTCAAAACGGAAGCAGAGCACAGCAATGGAGAACGCAATGAAGAAGGATAAATCAGACAAATATCTGCTATCACGGAACAAACGCTCACAGCGAATCAATGTCATCCGCCATCTTGCTACTACTGTTTACTTCCGTCATGCATTGTATAACACCCTCCTCTTTGATTACACTGATTCCTCTCTGAACTGGTAGGCTGGTTTGCTAGCTGGCACCAACATTCACACCATCATGGACGGAATCGGTTCAGGAATCCGTTCCCTATTGGTGGAAAAAGGGATAACAGTGTTCCTGGTTCACTGCAACCCTGCCCAGGGTAAAGTGTTATTGTCACTTGAAGAAATACGTGCCTTGTCCTTTGATGGTCCTACTTTTGACCGTCGACGAAATAACTCCTTGATTCAAGTCATTTTATTCCGTATTTTCTGGTCATAACTTTACAGTTAAAGGACACTATTTAAACATACAATAATAACTATAATAAATACATACAAATTACATTCTAACAATGATACCAACTTTGATAGAGGCTGATTGTGATCTTCCTAATCTTTTTTTTTTAATCAAGGACCCACTGGCTTGATTCATGGATCCCTGTTTGAGAACCATGAGTAGAAATAACTCCTTATTTATGCCTGTAATACGTGGCATATGTGGGTCTGCATTAGACAAGAACTTTGACTTAAATTGTATGGGAATCAAAAGAGGACCTATACCCTCCTGAGACCCACCTGTCCAAACAGTACATCAGGACATCACATATTCCCCCCAACTGCATAGTGTGTTTTTCCTTGTAAGATCCTCAGATGAGGACTATTGGGTCATTACTCTTTTGCCAGACTTCTTCCTGTTTGGAGACAGTGATCAAGTTCACTTGTTATCAGTTACTAAAAAACAAACAGTCAGTAGAAAGGACAAAGCACACAGCGGTAGAGAAGCTAAGTCTACGGGTAAGCATGAAAAATTATTATTATTATTATTATTATTATTATTATTATTATTTAAATGGATTTTATGCCACCCTTTTTGACCACTAGGGCCAGCAAAACACTGTCTCCCCCTGCACACGTCCCCTCACCGCTGGACAAGTCCCTTAGGAAATGGCGGTCTGTCTCTTTAAGACACGGTGAGCGTGTGAACTCCACGTCTCCACCCCTGTCGCTGTGTGGGCGTGGTTATCCCTGTTTGCTCCGCCCCCGATTCAGGAAGCCGGTGAGAGCAGAGGGCTGTGAGAGTGAGACAGGCGACACACACACGTACACACACACACGCTCGAGCTGTTCAGTCCGCCGCTGCCGACCGTGCAGGCTGATGAACTCGCCTGATACCTGGACGGAGTGCTGAATTAGCTTGTCTTTTGGACTAAACGCGGTTTGTTTGCTGTTTGTTCTGACTTCCACGCAGACCGCAAGGAACCCATTTCAGTCCAAATTCCCGACATTTAGCCTAACCCTGCTCTTTTGTTTGGTTTGGTTTGTTTGTTTGTTTATTTCTCCCCCTCCCAAACGTTGTTCTGTAATATGCGTGTTTTTATGGTGACGGTTATCACACTGAAACAAAAGTGGATTTAATCGTGGCCGCGTTGTGTCCCATCGCTCCAAGATGCTCCTGGTCTCCCAGCGGCTAGACTCACCGCGCATGGACTCATTAGTAAGTGCAGGAGTTTGGGACTGCTGCTGTGGGCACCAGCTTCCTTTTCATGTATTGTCTTGTGATGTCTTGTGTTGTGATGTCTTGTCTCGTGTTGTGATGTGTTGTGTTGTGATGTCTTGTCTCGTGTTGTGTTGTGTTGTGTTGTGATGTGCGTGCTGTGTGAGGGACAATAATGGAGCAGGCTCATTAACCCTGTTAAAACTTCCCTCTGAGGCTGTCTTCTGGCACCCTTCTGCGGGGAAGTCAGTCATTCAGCTTTGCTCTCATGCTGGTTGAAAACTTGAAGTGAGAAATCCACAGGGTTTTGTGTTTCTCTGGGTTTCTGTGTGTGTGTGTGTGTGTGTGTGTGTGTGTGTGGGCGCGCGCGCGCACTGGATAAGGCTGGGACGGCGCATTAAAGATGAACCCGCGCCGTCTCACGCACCTTCCGCACGCGCTTATCTCCGTGATCGCCGACTCTTCCGGGGGTTTAAGATCCCCGAGCGATGCGAGGCTCTTGCCCCAGCTCCCTGACCCCCATGAGATGTGTCGTGTAAACGCTTACAGAATGTCACTCCCATATCCCGAGCGGATCCCTGTGCTGGCTGGATGTGTACATGGAGCGCCTGTCTGAGCGCTGGGCTGGAACCCCACATGCGGGGTGAGCAGCGGGGTGTGTGTGTGTGTGTGTGTGTGTGTGTGTGTGTGTGTGTGTGTGTGTGTGGGAATGAAGAAGGCTTGACTGGAGCGGGAATGAGCGCTCAGCGGGGGCGCGCATGGCAACAGAAGCGCGCCCGGGCACTGGGGTCATCACATCAGGACGAGAAATCATCTACTGACGCAAACGGCCGCCGGAGCGCTGAACATCTCATGTGGACTGCTGAGAGATTAGAGAAAGAGGCTGGAATAGCACGGGAGCGCGCGCGGGGGCGGGGGCGGGGGGCGCACCAGGATTTAGAAGACTTGATGGGATTAAAGCGCGCGACACAAGGACAAGCATCTGTATCTTAACATCTCACACACACACACACACACACATGAAAAAATCAGCTGCTTTTAAATGGGTTAAACAGAGAGAGAGAGAGATGGAGATGGGGGCTGTGTGTGTGTGTGTGTGTGTGTGTGTGTGTGGCTGTCGCTCAATAATCTCAGCCAATTAAGTGAAGAGGAATGTTGCGCGTCAGGCGTGATGTGGGAAACGCCTCCTCCGCTTTGTTCTGTTGACTTTCCGTCCCGCATCTGTGCAGTCAAATCAGTGACAGTGACGGTACAGGATTTCCTTTATCGTCTCCTCAATCTCTTTTCTGCTTTCTCTTGAATTTGTGCAACTGAAGAAAACCCCCCTGCGCTCTCTCATCATTGCAGCGCGCGCACACACACACACACACGTGTATAGTCAGATAGATAAATATAGATATATAGGCATATATATATATATAAATATATAGACACACACACAGTGAACCCCCGCCTATCGCGGGTGGGGGTCACGCCCCCAGCGAAAGGCGAAATCCGCGAAGTAGCGCGTTACATTTATTATAGATAGATAGATAGATATTAAGGTTTTATAAACTATTTCCACTCTCTTATGAACCTTTTCCAAACTCCTATGCTCTTAAACACTTTCTACACTCTTAAACATATGTAATTTTAACAACATATAAAATTCTACATGTGTACTTACTGCCGGTGAGGTCACTTCCTGTTTACAGCCTGTTTACTAGCTGAAGCGGAAGTGACGTACACCGCCACTGTGTATTCATCCGCCGATGAAATACAGTGCATATTGTTTTATTTCAGTTTAAATGTCCTTTTAACGTTTGAATTAACATTTTTTTATTTATATTTTACATTTTATATTCCAGAGTCCCGCAAAAGCCAAAAAATTCGAATCAAAAATTGAAAATCTGTGATGCACTGAACCCGCGGTAGGTGAACCGCGATATTGCGGGGGTTCACTGTGTGTGTGTGTATATATATATATATATATATATATACACACTCACACTGTATGTTTATATACATACATACATTATACATTATATATACATACATTATATAATGTGTGTGCATATATATATGGTGTTTAATGAACGACCGAGCACTGATCTCGGTTGTGTGCAAGCACTCTCTGGTCTGCCGTAAAAAGGCACGAAACCAACATCCGGCAGTTTTTCCGGAACTCTAGCTGGTATATCTGTGTATTACCCACTGGGAGAGAAATAGTGTTTTTTTTTTTTTTTTAAAGGTGATGACTGTTTGCAAAAAAAAAAAAAAAAAACGCTTGCAGCGGTTATTGAAGGGGATTTCCACTTTTTTTTTTCGAAATGGAAGAATAATTGCTTTGTCAGAAAGTGAACAGTCATGCGGATTTTGTTTCAGAAGAAAGAGTTTGCTGTGTTGGGGAGAGCGGCCCACAGGTCACACCGTGCAGAGCTTTGTTTTGTTAATCACTCTACCAGGGTGCACTGCACGTGTCTTCTGAGACTACAACGGGAATGGGAATCACCTTAACCCTGCTTACAGCACCAACAATTAGCCTACAAACTGTCTTTTTTATTATTAGTTTTTTATTTTTTTTTTTAGGCACCAGTCAGTTTATTCCTAACCATTCTGCTGAGTAACCATCTGTTTCTGAGGTTTATTCGAGGCTTTAAAGGCTCAGGAAGCAAAAAGCACTTTTGGCTGGTGGCTGATAGCTGTCACGAAAGGAGATGTTCTGGGACTGTCCCAGGATCAGTACAAAAAACCTGCTGCGAACAGACACGGAGCAGTTCTTCTGAGTCCTGTATGCGGCGCTAATAACGGAACTGTCAGGCATTAAGGTGCCAGCCAATATTCATGCCCATTGTGTTCGGAGGTAGTTCTGAGGTCAACCTAATGCAAGCAATTTACAAAGAATATCGTCGCCACGTGAGATGCTTTCTGACAGTCCAAGGGTTTGTAAAAATAAAAAAAATTAAAACCTAATAGTAATAATGATAATAATTAAACACAGTCTCCACCAACTGTCAAGAGTCTTTAAGACACCAGTCAGTCTGTTCATAACCATTTTGTATAATAACTCTGTGGGGGCGGCACGGTGGTGTGGTGGTTAGCACTGTCACCTCACAGCAAGAAGGTCCTGGGTTCGATCTCCGGGGTCGACATGGGCGCCATTCTGTGTGGAGTTTGCATGCTCGCCTAGTGTCCATGTGGGTTTCCTTCAGGCACTCCGGTTTCCTTCGGGCACTCCGGTTTCCTCCCACCATCCAAAGACATGCACAGAGGGGATTAGGCTGATTGGCTACTCTAACTTGCCCATAGGTGTGAATGTGAGTGTGAACGGTTGTCTGTCTCTGTGTGTTGGCCCTGCGGTGGATTGGCAGTTTGGCCCAGGGAGTACCCCGCCATTTGCCCGAAGTCAGCTGGGATTGGGTCCAGCGTCCCCCGAGACCCTGAGCAGGGTTAAGTGGCAGAAGATGAGTGAGAATGAGTGAGTGAACTGAAGATGTTAAAGCTGCTGTAAGCAATTTTTAAGAATATGTTTGTTGAAATGCTCTGACATCTTGATAACTGTCACTAAAAGTGATGTTCTTTGATTGCCCTTGGATCTGTAAAAATCTACTAATAATTTAACACAGTCTGGTTGTATTAACCAAAGCTCTAAATGAACTGGAAGTAATGCATTAGCTTGATGGAATAGGGAGTAGGCCTATGGTTATGGCAGAGTTATTTATCTAGCTTAGGGAAACGTTGGAAGAAACTGCTGACGTTCACCCGGAAGTTCCAGCATAAGTCATTTCTTTGCCGACAATGACTTAAACTTCCAAACCACCTTCGGATGGAGGTTTGGTTGGAAGGTTGGAGGGTGCGGGATTGTAAGGAAGGGAAGGACTCGTACAGTGCCTATGTCTGGAAGAAGTTAAAATGAATTGCTAACATCGCTCGCGTCATCTTAAATGACCGGTTACTTTCTCTACCACTCTGAGCAATCTTTACCTGGTATGTTCCTCTTAAAGTGTGCACTTTTCAACAAATGTGCCTGATTTCATCACTTTATCTCTCTTTATCTGTATGATTTTGTGTTGTATATTTATGGCACGCATCTTCCAAAGCTTGCATCATTTTGCGATTGCTGGAGGCAGCCGATTGAAAAAGCAGTGGTCGAAAATGTTTCTCAACACAGGAGGCAACATCTGCTTGTAAAATCACATAGATTAAGTGCTAAATTAATCTGACAGAAGAGTCAGTTCGTCAGAAACAGCAGGTATTTTGGGCTGGGATTTTTTTTTTTTAAGGGAGAAAAACAGCTTGAGGCAGAAATACATTCACAGAACAGGAAGAGGAAAGAATTACACATGCTCTCCATTATAACAAAATGTTGTCTGAATAGGGCTTGGAGCTGTTGGTGAAACACTGTACAGTGGGGTTGCTGTAAATTAATTAACCTTTAGGGCTGATCCGAGCTTAGCTGTGGCTTTAGGGAATTGGAGGTGGTGTTTGGCGGTTTCTACCTTGCATTTACATTTAATTATTTGGCAAACACTTTTATCCGCCGAGACCTATAAAATCGTGCAAACAGCAGAAAGCCAGTAAATTAATGATTCATAATCGGAGAGTCTAGCATGCAGACACGACACAACATAATTACCGTATTATTATTATTATTGTTGTTTTTATTATTGCTGGCATGGGTTTCATCCTGAGTTCGGCACTTGTCTGCGTGGAGTTTCACATGTTCTTATGGAGTTTGTTTGGGTGTCCTCTGGGTTCTCCATTTTCCTCCTACTATCCAAAAACATGCACTAAATTGTTCCTAGGTGAGAGTGAGCGTGAGTGTGGGTGTGCATGGTGCCCTGCATTGGACTGCCAGTGCTGCGCCCAGTGCTCCCAAGATAAGTTATGGATCCACTGCTATCGTGATCATGATAATGCGGTTACTGGAGATGAGTGAATGATGTAGCTGACTCTGGGTGAGATGCGAGGTACCCCTTGGGCATGTGGCGGTCTATCACAGGAACAACCATTCACACTCATATTCACACCTATGAGCATTGCAGAGTATCCGGTTGACCTAATCTGCATGTCTTTAATCTGTGGGAGGAAACTGGAGCACCCAGAGGAAACATGCAAAGTAAGCACAAAAAGGCCCCTGTCAGCAGCGAGGTTCAGCGAGGTGATGGTGCTAAACACAACACCGCCATGCTGACCATTATTCTTATTCTTATTCTTATTCTTCTTCTTATTATTATTATTGTTATTATTAAAAAAATCTTTCCAAGACATGTATGAAAGGTTAGTAAAACACAATGTAGTGTCTGTTTTCTGTAGAACTACACCCTACACTACACCCACGGTAAAGTTTTCCCTGCACCGGATCTTTCTGCTCTTGTCGATTTGAACTGATCTCCAGCCAAATGAGTTCAGAGCGCTTTGAAGTCGCAGCTGAAGGGGGGAAAACGCACTGGAGTTCTCGGCGGTGTGGTGCTTAGATCCCTTTCAGAGCTCTCTGACACCGGCAGCACAGCCGCCACCGTAACGGGAGAGCGGCCACACTAATGCCTTCGCGCGTACACTTGGATCCACCTCAAAGTTGCGTCGGAATTGAAAACAACAACGGCGTGCAAACTTTGGTCTTGCCGGCATTCTTAAAGCATGAGATCAGCGAGAGGTTAGGAATGCGACGCTTTCTTTCAAAGACGCCGCCATAACCCAAATCAAAAGCGCGAAAATCTTCAAAGCCCCAGGAGCATCCAGAACCAAACAGTCCGAGCTCCTCCGTCCTCCAGTTTAACACTGTCGGACTGAGTGATGGCTTTGGATGGTTTTCCCACTGTCCTCCCCCATTCCCTTTTTTTTTTTGTTTTTTTTGTTTTTTTTTGTTTTTTTTTGCTTCGGGAAAAGACGAGAACGAGATCGTGCTGATGTGCAGCAGAGAACCATATGCTGCATGCTTGAGAGAGGGAGAAGGAGGGATAGCAGGGGGTAAGGACGATGAGGGGAGGGAGATGGAAGGAGGAAGGGAGAAAAAACAGTGATTTGGCCTTGAATAATTATGTTACAAAGGCCAGCTGTTGGGTGATCGGAAGGATCGTTCATTGATCATCCTGCATCAGACAGCCAGGAAATTATATTGAAGTTTTTATTTTAAATATATATTGGCCTGTTTCCAGGTGAGGAATTCAGTATCGAAACTAATGTACTGGCACAATGTCTAGTAGGCGACTATGTGGAAAAACTTGCTTTCCAAGATGACACAGAGTGATGATTGGTTCTTAAAGGTCCGCTATGTAGGATACCCCTCTCTTACCCCTCCCTTTCCAAGCATGTCTTGGAGCACATGGTGGCTCTCAGGATACTCCCAACGCTCACGTTCACGCTCCCTTGCTTTTTCTCATGCTGAATAATAAGCGTGATCCTCCATTTTCCAATATTTGGATTCTCAAACTTGTTAGCCAGCAGGAGCTAACCCTGACTCCTCTTCTTTCTTCTTTCTTCTTCCTTGTCTTTATTTCTTCTTCATCATCATCACGCCGGTGTTTCCCTCCAGATTCACACCACTACTTGTAAAACACGAAACGCGGAAGGTGCCCTCTAGAGGTTTGCCTGTCCTGGGCTTCTGTAGCGGCTCTGTAGAAGAGGACCCTCTCATTATGTAGATATACAGGGCTCATTCTGAGCATATGAATCCCCAACGATTCATACTTACACACTAATGAAACATTTATGAACATTATATTCCATTTCTGCTGGTAGATCCCGCTAAATCCCGCACAGTGGACGTGTACCTGACCTCCATTATGTTTACCTCTCTGAACATGCTACACTTCCAGACGTCTGATCGTTTATTTTCCAAGCGTCATGAGAACAAAGGACTTTCCAGTGATGGAACACTTCAACAGCGATGTACCTAACGTTAATAACAGCTCTGTTCACGTTAAGAACCGTTCTTACGAGAGCCATGAAGCGAGCAGATGTAAAGGAGAAGGAGCTCACCGTTGCTCTCTCAAAACTCTCTCATCTCTCAAATCACATGGAATAAGTGTCCCATTTTGACAACAGCTGTTACATCAACCCTTCAGAATATCTGCTGGTTTCCCCTCCTGCAGCCAGAGCAGCACTTTGCTTTCACTTCTGTCCAAAATGTCCTGTTTCTCTAGAACTCTTTTATTCTGTTACAGTGAAGTAAACTGCAGTAACTTCCTGGATTGGACATATTTATAGAAGCATAGTAATCATTCATAGAAAAGCAAACACGATGGTGTGCGATAAGCGTATGAGAGCGTTCTGACTTTTCACACTATATTACGTACTATATGACATGACGAACGCATTTCTCCCAGTTCCTTGGGAATGCACACCTAGAAAGAAAGCAGAAAGAAACAGGTTACTAGTTCTGTCTGCAGATGAGCAGTTCCGACGGGGGAGTAAAGGAAAAGGCGAGTGTGAGGGGGGAAAAAGAAAATGGCTATGGAGTAAGATGCTCATGTTTTCCCACTATCACTCTGGATTGCAGACCCAGGTTTCCATCTGAAGCAACACGTGTGCGAGTGAGTGAGGGAGGGTGAGGGAGAGAGAGAGAGAGACGGAAAGCGAGTGGACGTGTGTGAGTGCGTCAATGTGACTATCAGGCAACCCTCACCAGGAAATAACAGTGTTGCCTAGGGATGAAAAACAAACAGGAGTCACGTACCAAATATAAGATTGTGTGTTTTCCTTTCCTGACTCTATGACTTTGCCCAAAACCGGGGACCGAGAAAAAACAGGCGTCTGAACCAAACCCACTCTCACTGACTCCGAGCTGAACCCAACCTCAACGCTGACGCGGAACCAACCCACCCCTTACTACTAACTGACTCTCAGTGTGCATTCAGTCTTGTTGCTAGCTGCTGGGGAGCTAGCTTATCAGCTTTTAAAGCTTGCTTTAGATAAGTAGGAGAGAAAGGGACAACAAAGATAGCACAGCGAACAGCTTCGCATGCCTGTTTTGTCAATCTGTTCTCAGGCAACGTCATACTTTTCTCTGTGAAAAACGGGAGGTAGTAAGACTGGCTTCGTCTATTTTGCGCATCCACCTGGATCATCTCGCAGTGCCTGGCTTTTTTTTGTTTGTTTGTTTGTTTGTTTGTTTTGTAACGTAACATAAAGTGGTATCACAGAAGCGCAGTGAGATTAGATGTGGATCAGATGTGATTAGATTAGTGTGGAGCGGCATCAAAACAGGAATTATTCCTTTGTTGCTGATCTTTAGCCTCCAATCATCCATCGACTACGAAGCACCATATGAGCCGAACATCTGCTGTGCCTCATTGCCTAAAGGAACATTCTACATCTGAAACATCACCCACATATTAATTTCACAGATCCATTTAATTGCAGTGAAGGCTTTAATCCAGTGGAACTTTAAGCAGGCGGAATGTGAGCTACATTTATCTGGCCTGTCGAAAAAAACAATTCATAGTGAATCCAGTATCAGATTTTATAAAGTATGTAATCACATATCTAGGTCTTTGGCGGTGTCTCGTGCCTTACTGAACTTAGGAAGGCAGTTTTACATGACATTTTTCCTATCAGCATGATTGTGACTCTCCTTTAGGGCTAATTCACATAAGCTTGGATTTGGCAGCTGCTAAGAATGAACTTCTTTATAACATTGACATATTTAAAAGGCAGATAATCCAAATGTAAATGTTTAAAGGTCCACTATGTAGAATTCATCCAACTGACTGATCCCTCCCCTTTCCAAGTGTGTATTAGAACGGACGGTGGCCGTCAGGTGCGTGTAGCGTGTTTCCAATGCTTACATTCACACTTACCTGCGTTTTCTCATGCTAAATAATCAGTACGATCCTCCATTTTTCAACATTTGGGTTGTCAAACTTGTTAGCTGGCACCAGCAAACACAGATTCCTCTTTTTCTGCGTCATTCTCTGCGTTTCTTTCTATTTTGTTGTCATTCTTCAAGGGCTCCCTTCGAGATTCACGCTGCCGCTTGTAAAAATGTGAACCGCTGAAGGCGCTCTCTAGAGGTTTGTCCATTCTGGGCTACTGTAGCGGTGCAACATGGCAGCTCTGTAGAAGTGGACCTGCTACCTACGTAGATATAAAGGGCTCATTCTAAGCTTACAAAAACACAGCGATTAGTGGTTACAGGAAATTATACATCATGAAAAAATATCCTACTTAAATATCACAAATATTATATACTGTTTCTGCTAATAGATCCCCCAAAATCTCACACAGTGGACCTTTAATACTCATTTTTCCCCTTATGAAAAGAGTGACCTGCCCTAGAAGTTGATTTTATAACAGCTTTATGTAATATACCACACATACCGAAAAGGACGGTGTTTGATATTCAGCCTAACTTTCTAATGAGAATATGAGAATGTGAATATTTTTACACAGCTCTTAGGTAGTGTAAGAAATGCAAAATGTCGTCCGGTATTTATAAAAACTGACACGTCAGCACTCAGGACACGACACAGGCGTTTATGTGACATGACCGTGTAGTGTAGTGTAGTGCTTCTGCTAATCTTTGTTCATGTTGCTGTGGAAAACGATAGGCTCGTTAGCATGATAATGTACTGGAAAACCCAGGTTTTAAGTGATTAAGGATTGTCGCAATTCGCACTTCCCTCCCGCCCTGTGCTGCGCTGGGGTAAAACCGTCACTCATCAGCTAAACCCTGCTATGATTTGGGTCACATGCAGAGCCTGAATCTTTCCCGCCCCTCATCCCAGCCTTCTCTCGCCTCTCCTTTCCTTTATGAAGAAGCGTTGCATCATTGTCATGCAACATGTACTGCAGACCTTTGTTGTGATTTCCACCTTGCATCATCATACACACACACACACACACACACACACACACGCACACGCACACGCACACACACACAGGGTGGTATGGCTGTAGGTAGCAGAGAACTTTGTGTAATTTTGCACTGGGTGAGAGGGAGACAGATATTGTGATGAAATTGAGTGTAATCGAGGGGAAAGGGATACGGAATGGCTTTCGTCAATATGTGCGCATATGTGTGTGTGTGTGTGTGTGTGTGTGTGTGTGTAGGAGTGGGAGTGTGTATTTCTCCCATATATTTACCACTGAATGCAAAGGTTTGCAAGGAAACACTGCCTATTCTTAGCAATTTATCTATTAAAAAAAAAAGGCAGAATTTCCAGTAATAATATGGGTGTATCGTGCAACAAGACAACAAATGGCATAAGGAAGAGGAAGAAAGTTAAGAAAGTTGTTTTTTATTATTATTATTATTATTATTACTATTATGTTCAGCAGTTTCTCAGAGTGAGATGAGAGATGCGAGGTAAAATGAGCAGGGTGAATATGAGAACTGAGAGGATCCAAAAACTGCTCCGAGAACTGGAGGAAGTTATAAAGGCAAAGGTCACGCATACTTCAGAATATTTATATTCTGTTCAGAAAGGGAAATGAGCTGAACCCCCCCCCCTCCCCCCCACTGCTGCTATCATAACATTTCAATACAATATTCGACCGTTTTTTAGCAAATCCAAACATGCTAAATCTTCTCTGTTTTTGTCATAAGAGCACGCCAGGTTTTTTTTTTTTTTAGTCAACTGTAGATGAATAGCTTCGTTTCTTGCTTCTCTTCAACTTGTTTTAAGTCTCTGACCATCAAGTCATTTACTAAAAGTGGAAACCTGCCCGCTAAAAGTGAAAGCACAAAACTAATCCAGTGACTAAAACCAGTCGCTGATTATTATTCTGCTGCACAGATATCCGGAGCTCAGAAGTCAGCCATGAGTTTGATCTGATGATAAACACCTATGTGTTAGATGAACTCGTAAGACAGTGTATTCCGCCGAAGCTCTCAAACTCACATTTGCACAGACGCACACAGACACGCACGCTCAGACAACTCGGCTTTCATCTGTGGTCCAAAGTAGCATTACCCAGAATTCCTGGCCCGACATAATGCACTGATTCCCAGAAGCAGCTGTCGTAGTAACCTTGGCAGCTTTTCACAAGTTGTGATCTTTTCTCCCCCCCTCTTCTGTGCTCTGAGTGATACAAATGGAATCGAATGTAAATTATTCATTAGCAGAAATGGTAGGGGAATGTGTTTATTTATTCATACACAAAGACAGACATTTTGTCTATAAGTTTATTCGCTCGGAGGAGAAAAAAAAACTAGACGGTGTGTAATGTAGGATTACAAGAATGCATGCATTAGGGCGAAAAATAAAGAGTGATAAAGATATATCCACTGATGGTCTTGTATAAGGAATTATTACAGAGCTGAGTTTCACATTGTGGTCTTGTTGTTTTGGCTTGAATGTGGCATTCTAGGTCACTCCCCACCTCCCAAGTTCCCTCGTGTCATCCATTAACTGCGTGTGTGTGTGTGTGTGTGTGTGTGTGTGTGTGTGCGCGTGCGTGTGTGTGTGTGTGAAGCATAAATGGAAATATCAGAAGCCAACACTGCCAACACTTATCTCTTGTTTTGTATCTAAAGCTGTTTACGAAGCCTTCTTGTCTGTCTGTGAAAGTTTTGTGTGCTTTGCTTGTGCAGCGTTTTTTTTTTTTGTGTGTGTGTGTTTTTTAAACCCCAAACCTGACTTACCGTTTCACCAGGCTGCGCTTTATGGAGGTTTTTCCATTGAACTTTTCCATTGTCTCTCAGTCACTCATTACCAACACATGCGTGCACATTTTCCTTTCTTTCTCATTTCTCTCCTCTTTCCCTTCCTCCCTTCCTTCCTTGCTCCCTTCCTTCCACCCACCCTCCTATTTTTGCATATGATCCCTGTAATTTCTCTCGCTTTCTCACAGCGCCTTATTTATTCACACACTTACTCAGGCTGGCCCTTGTTTTTTGGCTCTGCGATTTGGTTTTTTTGTTTTTTTTCGTTTGTTTGGGGGTTTTTTTTCATTGTGGTCGTATGTGTTTTTGTGCGAGGTCAGCTGGAGTATCGCTATGGTAATAGTTCTGCTTAGCGAAACAGGGTGTCCGTTTGCACATCCGCACGAACAGATTGTGGCACAGGGTTCTCTGAGTAACCTGATAGTGCCCGAATGTTGTGCTCTGTGCACCACAGTTAGAGACTGACTCTGGTTACGGGCGCACACACGCACAGCCTGCTCACATCGGACAACCGTTCGTCAAGCACTGACCGTCTGACCCACTGTGACCCCGGGGCACTAGAAGGGTGGAGTCGATGTAATTGCTATAACTGATTAATAGATGTTCAGTCCTAATAGCATTTTCATTTAGGCATCGACTCGGGAGCTTCACAGATAAATAACCATAATCACCGGCTCATCGAGTTGCCGTGATGCACTGCATCATTGCTGTAATTGGGCAAAATAAATAAATAAATAAATAAACAAGCAAACTCTAGGATGTGACTGTTGGTGAGAAAAGCATGAGGAATTAACATGCTGAAGTCCAAATAAGACATTGTGGGAATATACACTGTTTCCTGTCTGACTGTGGAGGTGTTCGGTGGAGAGTGGCTCACAAATGGCTTTGACCACGGAAAATAAATCGTAAGGCGGATGGAAACAGGGGTTTGTCTCAAACATGAAAACGGGATTTTGACCGCTAGAAGCCTGACAAGGCTGCTCTTCGCTTCCTGCTTCTTCCAGTTTGAGCTGCCGTATTGTTTACACTGACTATACTTCGTTACCCTGTTCCGTGTGCACTCCTTAACGCCAACAGTATTAGCGTGCGGTCATTACTGTTACACACCTACATCAGGCAGTACTGCTGCTACTGGTTTCTGTTTATCTACCCTGTTTCAACATTTGCACGCACTCTCCTGCAAAAGTCTGCCAGATTTTCACCCTCTGACTCACTATAGTCATTCTTCGCTATGTTTCACTTTTAATTCTTGGTTTATGTTTTACAACACTAGCACTCATATAGTAGATATTGTCTTGCATCTGTTGCGGTGTCCTGCGTTTTGGTGCATAGTTTATTGGTTGTGGATGATTTCTGAACTGGTCCAAATCCACATAACCCCACTGCTGTGTGGCAAGGCACTCTATAGTGCCATGCTTGCCCAAGTTAACTAGGTGAAAAAGCAGCAACGAGCATAATTTAACTCCGAAGTGTGACCAGTTAATCATGTGTGTGAATACAGACTGTAGAAAGTGAGTAAGGATCTGAATCCCTGACAAAGTGGGTGACTTTGTATAGCCATGGGTTTTGGGTTTTTTTTATCCTGTCCTGATGACGTCCAAATGTCTCCACCTAACATTTTGGCTATGAGTTGTGTTGTTTTTCTTTGGAGTAATGTTGAAATGTGAGATGACTGCATGTTTTGCTGGCATATGAGTTATGCATTATATATTTGTGCTACACTGTACTGTGTTTTGTTCAATTTGGACACTGTTTACACATCTCTTTTCCTAAATCTGGAAAAAAAAATATTGTTTAGCATTCATTTAAGGCAATTTATATGCATAATAAAAATGATATGCACTCAATGGGTACTTTAATAGGAATACCTGTACACCTGCTCATTTATGCAGCTCTTCAATCAGCTCATCGAACCTGGACAGTTGAAGGTTAGAAAAATCACTCGGTCATTTTCCAGTCTTCAGCCGTCCAGTTTGGACGAATCTGTACCCATGATAGCCTCAAATTCCTGTTCTTGGCTGACAGGAGTGCAACGTGATGTGGCTTTTTGATATTGTAGCCCAACCACCTCAATGGTTGATGTTCTTCATTTTTGCTCACTAAATGAATCAGTCCATTTTTTTCCTCTTTTATCAACAAAGTGTTTCCACCAACAGAATTATGGCTTACTCAGTGTTTTTTGTTTTTCACACCATTCTGTGTAAACTCTGGAGACTGTTGTGTGTGAAATTCCCAGAAGATCAGCCCTTTCTGAAATACTTAAACCAGCCCATCTGGCACCATCATCCATGCCACGCTCAAAGTCACATAGATCACACTTTTCTATTCGGTGTGAACATTAACTGACGCTCTCCACCTGTATCTGCATGATCTTATGCACTGTGCTGCTGCCACATGATTGGCTGATATGATAGCTGAATAAATGAGTAGGTGTGCAGGTATAATAAATGCAATGTTTTTTCGTTTGCGAAAGTCAATAGGAAGTGGAGTTTTTCTTTCAGTGATGGATGAGTGATGAGTGACATAAAAAAACACTAGTTACCATTATATCAATAGCCCTCAGGCAACTGTGGATGAAAAACTGCTAGCCTGGATACATAATCTGCTTTCCCAGGTGCATGGGCTGGTAATTTGTCCACCTCTGGATGGTTTCTGACACCACTTCAGTTTTGACAAGCAGCCTTGCTAACACAGGAGACAAATCAGCCAATTAATGCTAATATAAAAACACACACAGACGACTTAGTGACTACAAAACATTCGCAGCCTCTCCCTGCTTACTGACTTAAGCCACCGCTTACAAAGCACATGAGTTCTGCTGTCCAGATATCTCCACATTAGGATAATTGCAGCTCTTGTGTGTTTGTTTTTTTTCCTGCACTGTTTTATTTTTAGAGAACATGGGAATGGCGAGTGGGGAACGCTCATTTTGGCAGAGATGTATGCTCAAGTGCATGCCACTGATACAGTCCCCATGGAGCACTGGAAACAAAGAGACAGGCACAATGTGCTTGTGTGTGTTTTTCTGGAAGAAAAGGATGTCTGCTTTAGAGAGAAAAAGGGAAAAAAAGGGTTTAATCATTTATAAGGCAGTCACACACATCTGTATCTCCACTCCTCTCTGCTGCATTCTTGAGCTGTTACTGGAATATTGAAGCATTTGTTTTCGGAGGCACTCCATGAAACCTCCAGCATTCATCACCATGTAGCTCATACTTGGACTGGTACAATAACTGTAAAATTTCACTCGAAGGGAAAATATGCATGTGTGTATGTGTGTGTGTGTGTGCATGTGGCAAATAGAGAGGCAGTTTGCTACAGGCTAAGTATCTTTACCTTTAGTCTCGGGAGTCCTACAAACTGCTGATGATGTAATTGAGAAAGGGGTCATTAGGTAAAGCCGAGCTTGCCAATGCCCTAGTGTACATTTCCACTGGATTACACCCACGTAGCATCACAGTTTCCGCCTTTCTGTTGAGAGAAGTCGAAATGATAGTACACCCCACCGATTTAACAAAGTAATTTAATGGGATAAAGGTGTACAGATTGTTGAATGTAAAAGCTTAAGCGTTATTGCCCAATTAGAGCGGTTTGTTTAAAAAGCTGACAGCGCTAACGATGAAATTAGTCTCAATTAGCAAATCACATACTTTTTAACCCCTTGAACTCCAGACTCACTATTGAATTTTGAATAATATAATTTATGGTGAATAAGTGAGTAATGGGGGCGGCACAGTGGTGTACGATTAGCACGGTCGCCTCACAACAAGAAGAGTTCAATCCCTAAGGTCGACCTGGGCGCCTTTCTGTGGGGAGTTTGCATGTTCTCCACGTGTCCGCGTGGGTTTCCTCTGGGTACTCCGGTTTCCTCCCACAGTCCAAAGACATGCACAGAGGGGATTAGGCTAATTGGCTGCTCTAAATTGGCCGTAGGTGTGAATGTGAGTGTGAATGATTGTCTGTCTCTGTGTGTCGCCCTGCGGTGGATTGGCGACCCGCCCAGGGTGCAACCCCGCCTCTTGCCCGAAGTCAGCTGGGGTTGGCTCCAGCTTCCCCCCCGAGACCCTGAACAGGACTAAGCGGCAGAAGACGAGATGAAGTGAGTAATAGATTAGTAAGATCTGTGTAAGAGGTATTTGCTGGCTACTAGATTCTGGATATTGTTAGTCATATGAGCGTGTTTGATTAAGCATATTTTATAATCCGCTCATTTAAAGATGCAGCAATATACTGCAGTGGATGGAGAGCAGCACTTGTGTTAGTCTTGTATTCTTCCAGTTTTGCTTCCATGTCAGTCACTCAGTTTTTTTTACCACACGTCAGACCTGCTTTCGTTTGTGTTAGTTCTCTAACATTTTTAATTGGCCCAGATTCACTAAACCCTGGAGAACTGTAAAATGAATTAAAATAGCTTAAGACCACAAAAATAGGGGGCTTCAAAGGAGTGGATTTTCTTTTGTGCATTTGTGATAAACCTTTCTTCAAAACGAATCCTCTGTCAGTGTCACTGTGAACCGTTGAAGTGCAGTCATTTTTTTCCCCCCTTTCTGGCGAGGCGCTGAGGCCCCAGTCACGTTATCAGCTATCAATTTGACAAATTTGTCACAAGCTTGTTTATTCTGGTTCCTGCCTTGCGTGTCAGAGAGACAAGTATCTACTCAATCTGAGTCAAAGTAACCACAGTCACTCATCTCTGGGTCTGAGCGTTGTTACAAAGTAGGCTAATCTCATTCGTATTACGGTAGGTAGTAAGCTTGGAGATGATTATCTCAGGTAAAATTCTGTGACTGAAAAAAAAAAATGAAGTCAGGAAAAAAATTGTCACAGTAAATAAAGTCATTGTCAGAGAATCATCCACTTTGCTGTGCTCTGTGGTGATAATCCGATAATAATTGGCTTTGAGATGAGCTGTTGGCTGCAGCGGGGGAGGGAAGCTGCTGGCTCACGGTGTGTGATAGTGCCGCCATAGCGCCTCACTGGATTGTTTGCTGTTGCAACAGAGCGAAGGCTGGAAGGGAGGAGGAACATATTTCTCTCTTACACAAGCATCCAAAACAAACATGGCCAGGACTTGAGCTCCTCTCCACTAGACCCAAAATTCCACAGCATCCACACAGCCAAGGAATCTGTCTCCCTCTCTCTGTCTGCCTCTCCATTACTCTGTCTCACTCTGACGAGTTCGCTCTCTTTCTCAAGTTTCAGCTTTAAATACCCTTGAACATGTCGTTTCAAATCATTTTAAAGTTAATAAAATGGCAGAGGAACGTCTCTACACATTTTCCACTTTGACAGATGATGACTTTTTTTTTTTATCAATTTTGACTTGGTTAACAAGCGATGTTTTGCAATACGAGTAGTATTCGTCTGCCGAGCCTCACATGATCACAACTT
>JAQMCW010000001.1:10781181-10793112 GCA_030068335.1 Chrysichthys cranchii
TGTGTGTGTGTGTGTGTGTGTGTGTGTGTGTGTGTGTGTGTGTGTGTGTGTGTGTGCGTGTGTGCGTGTGTGTGCATGTGCGTGTGTGTACGGCTAGGGGACAGAAAGCAGGGAAGAGAGAATTCACTCAGACCAGCAGACAGGGTTTAAGGGGAAAGAGATCAGTAATAATTATAATAAAGGAAACACCATTATTGTGTAATTTAAGTAATCCTGACAAGTTCGTTTTTAACCTTTAAGGTTTAGTTAGTAGAATGATTGATTTTTTTCTTTTGCTTTACAAAACACTAGGCTATATGAAATACTGGAAGTCCCATAGCCATCCTTGGTATTCGCTAGTCAGCTAGCTTGTTACTAGTAACAAGCTTGCTTGTGTCTGAGGCAAACACAAATGGGGTTTCAGTAGATGAGTTGTTATGTGTATGGTCATATTTCGGTATTTATGTAACAATAGCTAAACCTGTTAAAGATATCCTAACGCTTTTAGCTAAATTAGCTGGGTAGTTTAGCAAACAGTGGCTAAATGTTTGTGGCTAAATGATTCCTCCTCTAATAATTAGCATGTAGAGCACTGCCTTTAGCTTGATTTCATGCCACGCCATGCCATTTTAGGCATAACGCTTCACAAATTACTGACAGAGTTGAATACTTTTGCTCTGCGTTAACAAATTTGAGCCAAATGCAGATTTATAGCTTCAAAATCTGCCATCCAGAAAGAGTTAGCTATTTACAAATGGAAAAAAAAATAATAAAAAACTCTAAGTTATTGAGTTCAGGGCAGTTTATCATTCTGTGACATAAACCACAGGCACAGTTGAGGCCAGCGGATGAGACTGGATGTGTATATGTGTGTGTATGTGTGTATTGTGTGTCCCTGCTGACCTTGCCCTGAGGAGAGGGGGAGGAATACAGATGGCATGAGAGATGGTTCCAGGATGATGAAGGGGCTGTTTTAAGAGCAGCACAAACAAACTAGTGTCCAGTGGGGAAACAAGGATAAATCCGTTAGATTAGTAGCAGTAGTCCGCTGTCCTAAACCGATATGCTAAGATAAATTGATCTACAGTGTGTGAAACCATAGTGTTTTTTTGTTTTGTGTTCTTTTTTAATAGAAGTGTTAATCAGTGCTTTGCCAAATGCTGTGTTAATCCCGAGCTGAGTAAGCTGCACTAATAGGATGAAGGCACTGCTAATGGTATGAATGTTGAGAGTAGGACTGATGATATGAGTATGTGGGTCCTGTTCAAGTTCTGTGCAAGTTTCGATTCCCAGCACTGCACGCCTGAACCCAGCTGCAGCTCGAATGAATGGTGAATAAACCAACTGCACTGCCAAGTTAACACTGGCCTGGCACCAACACTATCAGGTGTGTATATTTGAGCGAGAGAGTTAGAGATGGGGCAGGGTTAGTGCTCGAACACTAATGCTGAAAAAAAAAATTACAGGCATCATGAGCTGGTTCTAGCTGGATTTTTCATCAAGGAAATGCTTCTACCAAAGTGTTTTTATTGTCTCAACCTTTTTTCAGCTCCTCATTTTCTCTTTCACCTAATTTTTTATTTTTTATTTTTTTAAAAAAGATGCATTGCATCCAATTTTTTCAGTGCAAATAAATGTACACTTTCTTTTGCTGCATGTGCTTCTATGTACATCTGTATGTACATGTGGTGTGTGTGTGTGTGTGTGTGCGTGCGTGTGTGTGTGTGTGTGTGTGTGTGTGCACGCACACTCGCTCGTCTGTCTGTCAGCCTGTGTTAGACAGAATGTGGTTGGACAGCAGTGGATAGTTGGCATGAAGGATGGCATGAGCTGCCAACTCCAGGCTGCACAGAAAGGCAGTCTTACAGAGAGAGAGAGAGAGAGAGAGAGAGAGAGAGAGAGAGAGATCGAGGGTTGATGTGTGTTGAAGTAGGTCAAGCGTCATATTTATTAACATCCCCTTACGCCCAACTTGCCCCCTATTCCCTGTCTCACACTTGCTCTCGCTCTTTCTCTCTTTCTCTCTCTCTCTCTCTCTCTCTCTCTCTCTCTCTCTCTCTCTCTATCTATCTATCTATCTATCTGTCTCTCTATTGCCCACTCTCTTACACACACATCCATGCTCAAACAACGTGTCATTTATTAAATAAATATACTTGTTCCAGTCATTAAAAAATAAACACACACAGTATGGTTGCCTACTGGGCAAAAATAAGCAGACGCATAATACAAAGCGAACCATAACATCTGACATCAACACTTAAATGTACAGTTGATCATTTTGAAAGTTTCTAGACTTGCAGTAATCATATCATTGGAAACAGCCCCATAGACAAAAAGTGATTCTCAATATTATAATACAACCCAATGGACAGTTTACGCATTTCAGGTTGCATTTTTCTGGCCCAGAAATTAGTCCCATCCCCATTTAGAATAGAGCTGTTAATCATTGCCTTTTCCCCCCTAAATGGCAACTCATGAGACATATGGATTTTTTTCCCCAACAGAGTGAGTGGGGCTGGTACAGCCGAACAGGATGAGTGGTCAGTGCTTTCATTGCACTTGCAGTACTCCTTATAAGCAGCAGAAGGCTCTAGGAATTACAAACTGCTCCTTTAACCCTACTAAACTGAAATTTCATGGTGTCTCTAGGGCTTTGTCGCTCTTTCTAAGACAGAAATGCCATTTATTTCCCAGGAAACTAGATATCTTGGGATAACCAACAATCCGAAAGTATGTCAGTAAAATCATCACGAAAAGGGGGGTGGTGGTGGGGGGGGTTTAAAAAAAAAAAAGGAGTTTGTCCTGCTGTCTGCTTTATGATGTTTTCATTCGCCGTTGTTTGTTGAAGACAGTTATAGAGTAAGGATTTAGGGGGGAAACATATATAAATGACAAATATATCAGGCTTTAAGTTTCACTTTGTGTGGAAGGTTTTTGTTTTGCTCTAATACCTAGTAATTTAGTGTGTATAAATATTTCCTGAGGAGGCGCAGTGGTGCAGCGGGGAGCTCGGGTTACTGTCTGTTTGTCACTTCTCTGCATGTTCTCCCAGTGTCTGCGTGGGTTTCCTCCATGTTCTCCAGTTTCCTCCCACCTCCCAAAAAACATGTGGGCAGGTACAGTGGGTAGGTTTGTGTGTTTTGTTTTTGTTTGTTTGTTTGTCAGATGCCCTGTGATGAACTGGACTCCTATCCAGGGAGGATTCCTGCCTCACGCACAGTGTTCCTGGGATAGGCTCCGGATCCGTCATGACCCTGAGCAGGATAAAGTGCTTACAAGTGCTTAAAAGCTTACCGTGCGAGGCTGCGTTGAATCTGATTTATAATGGTTGATGTTCCTGTCGAAAATGAGCATGCAATAATCTATTTACTAAGACTACACTTACGGTCAGTCAGTAGTTATTAGCTGTAGCATTATGCTTGCACTGCTGCTCATCATTTCAATCCGGTCTCTCCATTAAGCATGGTTACTGTGGAGATAAAAGCCTGTTCGCTGTGGCAATCAGTGTGTTTAGTATCTGCTTCTGCTCCAACAGCTGGACCTACGCCAATCTACACACACTCACACTCACGCACACACGCAAGTGCACAGCTCAGTTCTCCCCAGCACATTACTCTGTCCTACTTTCTCTCTCGTTTTCCCTCTCTCACTTCCTCACCCTTTTATTTCATGTTTTGTGTCTTCTTGCCGTTTTTCTTCTTCTTCTGTCTTTATTTCCTACCCTCCTTCAATTCCTTACTGTCACACACTCGCACACCTGCTGGAAACGAGGTTACACAAAGACTGTCTCTATTTGTCTGTCCTTCCCACTGTCTTCTTCATCACTGTCGCTCACTGTTTCCCATGACAGTTCTACTTTAGCTCGGCCTATGTTTAGCACTACTGGGTGCGCCGGTGTGTATGAGTGTGTATGAGTGTGTGCTTCCATGGTAAGATGCAAGAATGGTGCAGATGGCTCACCGCTGTATTTAACATGCCTCAACAAATGTGTCAGAGACACACAGACACGCATACTGAGTTGTCAATGATTTCATTTAGATCCACTCCAAGATGTGGGAAGTAGAGATGTGGTCAAAAAGAGGGGAAAAAATTCAGCAAAAAAAACAAAACAAAACAAAAAACCCCACAAAACGACAGTGTATTTTAAAAAAAGAAAGAAAGAAAAAGAAACACTCTTTTCAGAAAGAGAAACGTGAGGCTTTAATGGGTGTCTCAGTGGATCCATTAAGCTTTTTTCGCTCGATCAGCTGCATATGTTTGGTGCAATTAAGGTCTGTCGTCAGTGAGTGGACGTGAGGATAGGTGCATCTACATGGTCAGTGCACAATACACACAGCGCTGGGAGCAAGGTCAAACACAGGAAGTCAGGGCCACATCAAATCAAAATGCCTTTAGCTGCCAAACAGCATACAAATGAAGAGACTAAACGCTGCAATTCAGTATGCGACAACACTAAAAAGTTCTGTTTGCTTATCTACCTTGAGGAGTATATTTTGTTAATTCAGTAATCTTATTTGCACCCTTAAGAGAATAACTGTGTACACACTTGATCAGTTCAGGATGTTATCTGTACAGTATTGATGGTATACAATCGCTGAATGACAGGGCAGCGTGCTGGTAAAACGATGGCTTTGAGAAAGACACACTATTTAAATTCAAGATTTTCTCCGCTCCACTGGATGCCACAGGGGGGAACTTATCTCTCCCTTTGTTCCTTTTTTATACTCACACACACACACACACACACACACACACACTGCCACGGTTGCTTTGTGCCTGCCAGCGAAGGGAGCGGATTGCTTCGATAACCTCCGTCGTGATGTCTAACCTATTAAATGCACCCTGAATGCAATGAATGAAAAGCTCACTGTTATGCATAAAACAGAAGGGGTGTGTGTGTGTGTGTGTGTTATTTAGGAAAGGAGGTTGCCAGAGGTTGTCATGAGTGAGAAATAGGAATTTTTTTTCTATGTTCCAATATTGCAACAACAGCAACATAAGTCATCTTCATATGAAGGACCGTCACTTTTCACCCCCCTCCCCTCCTTTTAGCATTCATTTCAGCAGCTTAGAATAATGAAGCTGAACCTTTTGTGCAAGCAGGAAACGCTCTCCATTGCCTGTAAGTAGGCAGGAAGCGATATGAAAAATTCACAATATGATAACCATGCAACCCAAAAGTATCGTAGGATTTGTTTACAACTTCACGTTATCAAAGAGAATGACAGAAAACCACAGCAAACGGGCATGTGCTGAATTATTTAACGAGGGAAACTGATAGGATTAAAATGGTTTTTCCGAGCCCTTTGGCATAATTCAAGGAACATGTACTTAGAAATAAGGTCGATTTTGTGAGGTCATTATCACGCTAATGGTATGCCTCTGGTGTAACAAAATATTAACTGTATAACTGTTCCAGGTTGTCATGGTATAGCATTAACATTGCTGCTTTTGAGATTATAATAGATAAGACTATGTCCCTACTCTAGCATATCTTATTGCTGCCAGTGCAACAAATGAGAAAGAGAGAATTTTTTGTTGGCCCCTAAATCTTCTATACGATAAGTGGCTATCCACGCTCGTCTCCATGTAAATAAAACAGTCTGCCATGAGCACTGACCACTGTAGTGATAGTGTTCCTAGCACTCATTTCTGAGGTATGCCAAAATCCCCTCCTCTCACATATAAATGTGTAGTGTGGGTTGATTGCTGAGGAAACTGGGGACATCAGATACAGTAATGACTCTTCCGGCCGAATGTCAAATTCTTTTTTTAAAAACCAAATACGATTGCAAAAAGCCTAAGTGGGTGGTAAACCATGTAATCTGGAAACATTAGCTTCCAAGGCATGTGCCGTATTTGTTTGAGAGGGTGCACCTAATGCCATCTAGTGTTCGTTCAGGAATAAATTACATATTTCTTCCAGAAGCAGAAACATCACTATACTATACTATACTATACTATACTATACTATACTATACTATACTATACTATACTATACTATACTATGTATTCAGTAGAACATAAAGAGAAGCCCATATGACAATCTTGTATATCCTAGACAAATAAATATCTATAAGTAGCGGTCTAAATGGCTTCTGTTTCTTTTAGACACCTGATCGAAATGGCAATCTCCAGGTCTTGGATGGTAGCCGCTACACTAACAAGAGGATTTGTCCGTTCTTTGTTGTAGCTGCATATTGCCAGGAGTGAGGTGTAAGATCAATAGCAATTATCAGCAGTGGTGCTGCAGACACAGGCCATTCACTTCCCCGGTAGAGCAGCACAACCTCTATTCCCATCACACACTCATATACACAATAGTCCGTTTCAGCACTTTGTAAGATAACATGCATGGTGGTGATCTTCATACTCGTGTTTGCTATTAATTAAGAACATTACATTACATTACATTACATTACATTACTGTCATTTGGCAGATGCCCTTATCCAGAGTGAGGTACATTTTTAGCTCAGCGACTTGCATTTTTATCTCATACAGCTGAGCATTTTTGAGGATAAGGGCCTTGCTCAAGGGCCCAACAGTTGGAAGCTTGGCGGTGCTTGGATTTGAAATCCCGACCCTCCGATCAGTAGCCCAACATCTTAACCCCCTGAGCTACCCCCTGCCCGAACGTAAGAATATAAGCTTTGTTAGAGAACTTTAATTTCATTTTAATTATTGTAGGTTAGGCTATGGCTGTGGTCAGCCAGCCTAGATCAGGCATAGCAGGATAGTTAAGGGAGGGGTTATGGTAGAAGTTTGTCTGTTTAGTTGTGGGAATCAGAGTATGGGAATATGGGAATGCCTGCTCAGACTGGAAGACTGGATGGGTGCAGCATTCAAGCAGAGCCAATGCAAACAACACTCCACTGCTCTCTGGGAAATGGGGGCTGGTTTGAATCCTCTCTGGTTATTTACAGATATTTGTGGCCCAAGCAGCTGGGAGAAGGAGGCTAAGATGAACATACATGCATGATTGAGGTGCTGTGTGGTGGCAAGAATTGAAATCTTGATCGTAGGCTATTCTTTTGAGATATGGGCTCAGATATAAACTACATTTGTACATGATTGCCTTTAGAAAATGAAATGAGCAAGGAGAGGGTGATAGACACTGTATTTTAATTCTGCCATCAAAGTGTGCATACTTGAGACATTATCAGATGCTTCCCTGTGAGACTGATAACCAAGTATGGAAATGGAATGTAAGCTGAATCCCCCCCTCGCTCTCTCTCCTGCAGGAACAGAATGTAGGGATGGTGCCGCATCTTCAAGACCCCTCTGCAGGGCCTCGTCCAGGGCAGACCAGTAACTACAACATGCTGCTGAGGACTCAACTAATGAGGAAGCAGGTCAGAACCCAATACTGAAACAACAGTGGGTTTTCTGTAACCAATTACTGTTGTAAGCAATGACTGTCAGCGTTGTGGTTGCATAGATCTACATCCAGCATTTGCTGAAAATTATTCTCAGATTCTGATGGTCTGATACGTTGAACCATTTTTCCACTCTTACTGCCTTTCTCCAGATTGTTAGAACTGTTTGACCCCACAGCATCTGCTTTTTGCCTTGATGTTTTTGGACAGTATCAGTAATACTTTCTGTCTTGTGCAGGAAAAGCAAAGGCAGATAGAGCAAATGAATGGGGGACAGATGCCAGATTGCCAGCAGGTGGCACCATTTCAAGGTAATGATGCACATGCACACATATGGTAGTCATTTTTTACCAAAACTGTCTTATAATTGCTTTTATTTTTTAATTAAAACTGTGTGGTTGATGTGAAAAGAAGGCAAGGAAACAGAGATATAGAGATGATAGTGGTCTTGTGGCTTTCCTCAAGATTTTGCTTGCTCTATTTTGTTTCTCAGGTCCAGGTAGAACTATAGCCCCTGAATGTAGTGGCTACCCAGTGGGTGCACCCCAGCATCCCAACCCTGCCATGATATCCCACAGTGGCTCCATCCTACCCACTCGCCTGAATCTTCCCCATGGGTCCATATCCCAGGTGGGCCACCCTGGTCCCTACATGAGTGGGACTGGCCCCAAGCAACCATTCTACCATTCCTCACAAGACTTAGGGATGACCATGCGCCCAAGTCAGAGCTTGATGGGAGTAGGAGGTCCTCCAAGACAGCCTACCCACCCAGGACATGTTGTAGCTCGACCGAGGATGCCCGGACCAAGCTTGGGAGGGGTTCCGACTAACCACCTCCGGCAAGCATTGCATCAAGGTGCCCCTCTTCCTCCCCGCATGATGTGTGCTTCTCAACAGCAACCACACTCACAGTCCCAGCTGTGGCAGAGCCAACAAGGGACACACCCACACATGGACCCTGTAAACCACCAGCACCTCTTCCCCAGTGGAGGAGCACCTCCAGGCTGTGGAGCACCTCAATTCCCACAGAGACCAGGTATGCCAGCCAACTTTGCTGCTGCTCGACCTCCGCCAAACCAGCTAGCTCCAGGCATGGTAAGCAGGCACATGCAAAAGATGCCCCCTGGGCAACCTCTTCCCTCAATGAGCCAGCAAAGCCTTAGGCAGGGTCCTCTGACCAGCATGGACATCATAAAGCCTGGAGCTCCCGTTATGATGGACCCAGCTCATGGCATGGCACCCCCAAGCTATCCCTCAGTGGACAAACACAGTCTGATGCAAGGCTACAGTTCTGGACAAAATCCTGGAAGTAAACTACCCTCCTATGACTATCCACCCCAGCACCAGAGCAATGGCAGCATGGCTGTAGGACCTCAAGGACCTGTGGGAGCTGGAGTTGGAGGAGGGGAGGTGGACTTCATAGACACTTTAGTGGGTTCCAATGATGACTGGCTGAACAACCTTAACATGATTGATGAATACCTAGAGCAGAACTCATAGGGAAAGTCAAGAAATTGTTGGGCAGCTAGACATCCATTGTTTGAAAAGGTACCAAACCAAGCTTGTAGAACTATCCTATACAAGTGAGACTTTAAAGGTTGGAATCAGACACTGCCATGTGGCTGCCATGAAGCTGGTCACCGAGATCTGGGCTACTCTTTAACGATTTTGCAGTGGTAGCTAGGGCCATTAAACAGTGCTCCTGAACGGCATTTAAAATAGTCAGCACCTAGTATGCTGGCTGCCCTAAAGTTCTCACGTCAAAGATTGCTCAAGGATTCTCTCTAAATAAATGTGCTTTAACTGTCTTTAAAGACCGTTAATAATCTGCTTCCACTGGGCTTGGACACTGTGTAATGAGCTGATCAGTGTTTCCACAGCAAAGCAATCTAGGGCATTCATTCATGAAATATAATAACCTGGTGCCATTCACTTTGTTGGACCACATAAAAAGCTTGATGGCTTGATTGCTTATCACAGTGGAAATACACATGATGTAGTAATTTCTCATATGAGCTGTTTGGTGGTATTTCAAAAAAGGGGCTTAATAATGTACATGGTAAACTATTTTGTAAAATATGCTTTCGTAAACTGTAACATATAAAAGGGAAGTACACATATTTATACTTCTTTTGTGCAAATACCTTCTTTAGATTTCCTTTGTAAATAATCAAAATGATACGTATATGAAGAAGATGAAAAACAATGTTGTAATGTAAAACAATCCAACTGATCTTGTAAACTCTATTGTAATTTGTAATATGCAAGACAATATTGTTAGTTTCTCCAGTAATACTATGTATTACAGTGTTGAAATATTCGTTATGGTTTTGACATAACTGGACTTCTGGTACTCCTGTGTGGCTAAAAAAAAAAAAAAAAAAAATTTGTGAGGTCAATTTCTGACACTACTTGCACTACAAAAGTCCAGTGGTCCCCTATTTGTGTCTTCGATTCCAACACATTTTGCACTAGACATTGTCCTTGTCTTTGTCATAATCTGTACCATGTGGGGACATCCGCCTGACAGAGGGGTCACATCATATGGGGATTTTATATCTTTAGGCACAAGTGCGTACACATTGATCATCTATATGTCAACGTTAGTGTACAAAAGCTACACTAAGCCTATTCATGTTGTCAGCATTTGGAAAATCCTGTACCACCATCTATTATGTAAGAGACTTGCCACAAATACCACTTAAACTGCATACACTAGCCCCAGTGTTTGTGCCAGAGTCCTGGGTTTCCCTTTGTTCGTGGTCTTTTGGCTAAGGGCATGAACTTTAGGCCATTCTGTTTTGTGCTTTTTCTGTGATTATTCAATTTCGTCTTGTTATTTTTTAGATTGAACAATAAACTGTATAAATGCAAAAAAAAAAACAAAAGAAAAACATGATGACTGATTTTTCATATTTATTTCAGTATGGAATTTGTTATTCGTATTTGCACACACCCCGCTTTTCCTGATCCAAAGCTGATAATAGGTTTTTGTACACTACATGTTTTTGCTGTTCACATAGCATCGTAAACACCGGAAACAAAACTCGGAGTACCTAACAAATGATCATAACTAAGTTTAACTGTTAAACTGAAGTGATCTAAATTGCTTTATCCTTGACGGATGCAGTTTATGTTTGGCCAAGGCCACGAGTGTCCGGTTATATCATTCTCACTGTTAATATCATTACTACTCATTAACCAGTCAGGTTGCGTCACGGTTACCACTTCTGTGTAGAGCACATAAAGTTAAAATGCTGAACGCTATAGCAGAGACTAGAAGACTATACCAGCAGTGTATTATACCTGTAAGACTTCACTTGTACCCTAATAGGCTAGACAGACAATTGTTAATAAGTGTAAAACATATAGTCATAATAAGTATATACAGGTTCTCCCCGAGTTATGATGGCCTGACTTGCGATTTTTCGAAGTTACGATGACAAGTGCAATGTGCTAAAAATTGTAAAACGTTTAGGAAATATTTAAAATTCACAGGCAGGCATCACTGGCAGGCCAGCGTAACAGCGTATGATGTACACGGACGTGTGGACGACACCCGGAAGTATGCGGACGATGCCCGGATCACTCGCCTCGCGCGATGCCTCACTCTCTCCCGCAACTCACGGAGTTAACTTGTGTATCTGTGTACTGTACAGTGCATTACCTCTGGGTTTATTTGTGCGCTTCAAGAGCTAATTTTAATTCAAAAGCATGTCATCTATAGGAAAAGACTCCTGGGTAGGCTAGCCTAGGCTGGGTAAGATAGGCTGAGATACCTAAGCTAGGCTAAGTGGTTCATACAGTGGTTCGACATACAATTTTTTCGATTTCCGATGGGTGTGGCGGAACGCATCTCCATTGTAACTTGAGGACTACCTGTACTGTATATGAAGTAATATTTGCATGTATTTTTTTTTTTTTTTTTTTTAGCATTTCCGTTTAAGAAATACACTGGGGATTCTAAGGTATTGCTTAAACTTCAAATCTATCACTTATTTATTTAATATCAAGGGAGCAGATTTGCTATTATTATTATTAGTAGTAGTAGTAGTAGTAGTAATTATTCCATGAGTATCCCAGATGTCTCTTCAGGTTCTGCTTCTAAATTAAATCAGCACCTTGTTCTGTAGGTAACAACAAGCCTTTCATATATCCACAGTAAGCAGAAACAGTGTGGCTTTCTGCAGCAGCCAGGTTTCTAGGAACCTTGTTTCCTGTTTGTAATATTTTATGCGGGCAGCACTGTGGTCCAGTGGGTAGCGTTGCCACCACAGAATCTCAGCAGCCCAGGTTCAATCTTGAGCTTGGGTTCTGTCTGTGTCAAGTGTGGGAATGTGTGTGTGTGTGTGTGTGCTTGGTGCCCTGTAATGGACTGGTGTATTTGCAATTGAAATATAATTACATTACATTACTGTCATTTGGCAGACGCCCTTATCCAGAGCAACTTACATTTTTTTTTATCTCATTTATCCAACTGAGTATTTTTTTTTTAGGTTAAGGGCCTTGCTCAAGGGCCCAACAGTGGCAGCTTGGCGATGCTTGGATTTGAACTCCCAACCTTCCGATCAG
>JAQMCW010000001.1:10806539-10819248 GCA_030068335.1 Chrysichthys cranchii
TCTCGCTTCATAGTTTAACGTCCCGTCCCCCCCCCCAGGTTATTTAGTATAGTGTTAACAAAAGGCAGTCGCTGAAACCTGATGACAAACTAATAATAATGCTAATAGCTTGGTACAACACATTATTGAAAGTATAGTAGTTAGTTAGCTGACTGCATTAGCCTCTATGCTAGCAGTGCATGGGCGCTAACTGGCCAACATGAAAAGCTCAGAAATGTTCAGATGACCGGACTAAAAGGAATAAACGAAAGTGGTGATATACACCTGATGAAAGAAACGGAGTTGTATTTAGCTATAGCTATTAGCTATGAACTAATGACGCAGAAATGGATGAAAGCGTCAGTCGAGAGCTTACCTTGAAGGTCGAGTCTTTAGAACCCCGCCTCTGTGGAGGAATTTCCCGGGCCACATCGGCGGGCCAGATCATTTTTCTTCATTTAAGGCGGGCGTGTGAATTCTAAATCGGTGAGTTAAGTTGCACCAACTACTACAGATATCATTAACTTTCAACATGTCTTTTTTTTATATTTATACGTATATTATTGATTAGCTTACAAATAGGGTGGCAGCTCCTTTTTTTTCTTCTTCTTTTTTTTTTCTTTCTTTTTCTTCAGGTGGCACCCCGTAGAACCGCCCCTGTGCTATTGTCACTATGCTGGTACTGGATGATGATGATTATAATGATGATTCAGGTTTTGAGTGTCGACTTCTACCGACAATCTTTATTCTGAAATTTGATGATCCGGTTCCCCTGTGTCCTCCAGAGAGGAACTACATGCTTGTGTATGTTTGGCTGCTTTATTAGCCAGTTCCATAAAGCAGAGCTTAACCCAGAAGCCATCATGTTATGATGCCCATCAGGCTGCAGCGAGTGAACTGTGTGTGTGTTTGTGTGTGTGTGCGCGCGTGTGTTACATTCCACTTCACTGAGCTTCAACCGGCAGCAGGAAAATGACCCAGAGAAAGACGATCTGGTTCTGTGTCCATGCGCACACAAAACACACGGCTGCTGGAGTGAAAGAGAGCTGTTCTGCTTTGTTCTTGTCCTCCACTCCTCTCACTGGCCTGCTTTGACTCTCGCGCTCTCCTTTAGCGAAAGTGAAATGAGTACTTCAGCCGTGTTTATCCCGCCTCTCTTACAGCACACAGCCTGAGGCTGGCCACTGTTTTAGAATCCGTCGTTGCCGTACAGTGGAGAACTTCTTATAGTGTCACTGTGAGATGTGTCTGTTGGACACGGACACACACACACACACACACACACACACACACACACACCCCTCATGTCAACCTGATGTTCCTGTGTCTGTTGACAGGCTTCCAGGGAGAATCTGAAGATGGAGCCACTAGCAGATGTTGCCTTACTGCCAGGAGAAGAGAGAGTGATAGGTGAGAGTGTGTGTGTGTCTGTGTGTGTGTTGGAGTAACATAATTGCTTCACACTATTTTTAATCATCACATATCTAGATGTTTAATGCTATATCTACTATATATGTTTTCTACCTTAAAGGAGTTTAATGTACGCACTGTTTAACGCTAGGGACGTAACTGAATAGGAATACATTATTCAGGTTGAACAGACATTGTGCTTTACATGCATGATGTGTTCTTTTGCATGTAAGACGCTACAGAAAGTCAGGTGAGGTGAAAGGTTTTTTACATTCAGGCAGGCACAAATTAAGTCCGATATGGAGCTCACACAAAGAAAGACCATAGTCATGAGCCTGACCTTGCAACAAACAGACTTTAGTGACTACCTGAAAAATGTATCTAGAAATTATCGTAGGCTCATGCAAACAAAAATAGCTGTGTGAGCTGAATTAAAAAAAAAAAATTAAAAAAAAAAGCATTGTGCAAATCTCTAGTTGACATTTCTGAGCTTCAGTGATGAAGAACGACCAGAGCCAGAATTCACAGACTTTGCTGTCAGTGCTGGGTTTTTTCCAGTGTTGTCTCAGGCATAGGCTTCATATTTACTTAAAAAAGCAAAACAGGTCTTGGGCCACACCCATTTTCAATCTGAATACCGATATTGGGCAGTAAGCACACACAGACGGTGACATTGTGTTACAGGCCTATTACATGGAGAATAGTTTTGTAGCAGTTAAAATATCTGTTCATAGTAAGAATTGAAGCCTATTACTGGGCAACTGTAAATATTAGGCCGGCACTTGGTTAAGAGAGGCTAAATTTAGAAGGACCTTTAGGACTGTCTCTCTGTTCTCCGGCTCAGATGTGACAAGCCGCATTACTGCACCATGCAGTCAAATCACATTTCATTAAACAGACACACACCGTGGATGTCGCAAGTTTGGTGTGAGCGTGTGTGTCTTTGAGCAGGAACATGGTTTTATATGGTAGAACAGGGTAATACTTGGGAATAAAATTCAGTTTGCTATACAAGTGTCATCATCTGTTAATCATACTTTGATTTTACTTTTGGCACTTTTATGATCTAATGTGTGGTTTTTGTGTTTTAATTTAATGAGACTTGGTGGTCTTAATAAATTTTTCACATCATGTTATGGCATATAATTTTTTCCCTCTTTTTTTTTTTTTTTTTTTTTTTTTTTTTTTAAAGTATGGATTAAAAGTGTTTCTTTTGAAACCCAGGCCAAGTGTCCTAAAAGTAATGTCACACGCAGCTAGTTAGGTTTCCACCAGGCACTTATTGGAGTCACTTTTTTGTGGCTGAATCTCCAGTCGAGTGTTATTGATCATTTATACACCAGTTCGTTCCAGTCCACAAATTTAATCGGATTTTGGTCGTGCAGCGTTCCAAGAGTGCTTTTCCTTTATTTCCTGTAACCAACACTGGGACTCTTCACTGTGTGTATCACTCAGCTCGTCAAAAATCAACAGATAAGATGGCAATGTTGCGATATTGAAATGTTTACTTACTCAATGATGCTTTTTTTTTAAATATATATAAAGAACTGTTGTATAAAAGCGATATCACATTTGCAGTCATGCAGTTATAATGTACATCTGCACTCTTGTTCTTGCATATGGCTTAAATACAATTTGCATAGGAGGCCATTTGGGATTGGAACACAGTGTGCTGGAGGGGGTATAATCATTTTGAAAAAGTGATTGAAAGTGAAGCTAAAAAAGTGAAAGAGTGAAGCTAAAGATGGTAGGGGTTTTTTTTGTTTGTTTTTGTTTGTGTTTTTGTATGGTGTCCACGCACCCTCCCGCCCAATGGGGATCCCAAGTCAGTTGAAACATGTCAATCGTAGATAAATATCACTGACAAAACATTTCTGTGGGTAATGGGTTCGAACACCCTGGAGCTCTCCATTTCTGTAGAAATGTAAGCTTGTAGCACAAATTATAATTAATCTCTGTTTAAGTACTAAACCATTTCTGCGATGAAATGTCAATGGCTATATTGCTCCATTTTTATGTGAGCCATTTCTGCTTTCTCTCAGACAAAGACCTCATCTACATGTGCCCGTTCAATGGAGCGCTCAAAGGGAAAGTGTTCATCACCAATTACAGACTGTACTTCAAGAGCACTGACACGGTGAGAGACTTTACTTTAACAATACAGAGTTTTCTTGAAAGTTAGACAGAGCTTGCAACATCCACGTGTCTCAGAGCAGCTCTCAGACATCCCAGCTTCTCTATTTGAGGACAGTGTGCTCAGCTGAGACATTTCGGATAGTGTGAGTCAGGTTTCCTCCCTTCACCTCACTCTACCTTTTCGCTAGGGGAAACTTCCAGCAGCTCCCAGTCCTTCTGATGACCTGCCAGCTCTGCCTGAAAGCTCTCTGTCAGAACTCTCCCACTCTCTTCTGTCCTTTTTTTTTTTTTTTTTTTTTTTTTTTTTCCTTCCCCCAGTCCCTCTTTTGTCTCTTTTTACATCTCTCTCTATCAGTCTCTCTGCCTTGAGATGTTTTCTGTCTTCCTCCCTTTAGTAAGTTTAGTCTCCAGCATGTCATGTTTGTCCTTGTGCAAAAGTGAAGTGTAAAAAAAAAAAAAAAAAAAAAAAGGCGAACAACACAAGATAGGCATGAAAACGAAAAGGGAGGGCTGTACGAATATCATATGAGGGAGTCTTTCATCTGTGTGCTGGCACTGTCTGTGGTTGGCACAGGCCCTCAGGCACCTGCAGTCCTGCTCCAAGTTTCAACTGTTACCACGATCTGTTGGAGATAGAGCAGGAGAAAGGAGAAGTGAAAGAACTGGATTTTCGAGTGGAAAACTTTTTATTAAGATTCCCTCCCCCGTGTGTGGCAGTGCTTAAATCAGTACAGTTGCCCAAATCAGCAGTTGTGCAGAAAATATTCAATCTAACCTGCAAGCTTGTTCTACATGAGCGCTGCTATATTAAGGATAAGACTTATAAGATTCATGTTAAAGAAAGTAATCTAAGCCTAATAATACTGTAATAATGCACATATGCCTTAGGAGGAACGGCCATTTATTTTCATTGAACATGTAGTTATATTTCTTTCTGTTGTACGTTCTGCTCTGGGGTGTATTTCCACTCGCATACAGACTCCGGGTCCACCATAACCCTGACTAAGATGAAGCACTAAGATGCAGATGAGTGAATGAAAAAATATATTTATGACAGTGAAGAAAAGCAGCCATTTACAGTTGTCCCATTTACAAGGATAGACCCTGCATCTGGCAACTCGGAGCAACATTATATACAGCTCAGAGCAGCTCGCATATATTTCAGCAGCTCGCTAATTTACACGCGGATTTGGGAAGTGGACGGAATCGGGCACCAGTTTGTCTGCAGCTAATTGCCTAAAGTTTCGTAGAATAAACCAAATATGTAATCTGACACGCCTGTGATTCCCTTTTTATTACTTCCCCGCTTTTTTGTGTAATCCTCATTCAAATGCATATACTCCTTGCCTTGTCCACTTTTGGGACATACAAGCATTTTCAGGCAGAATCTGGCCTAATTACTCTTGATAACAAGCAGCTTAGTGGATCAGGCCCTGTAAGGTTCGTATGAGCTTTTTGGACAGAATAGTATTTGTAGTGCTGATTGGTGTCACTGTCTTTATCTCAGGAGGTCACGGTTACGCTGGATGTGCCCCTCGGTGTCATCAGCAGGATAGAGAAGATGGGCGGAGCCTCCAGCCGAGGGGAGAACTCTTATGGGCTGGACATCACCTGCAAGGTAACACACTCAGATTCAGGACAGAAATATCTCACTGGTCAGGTACGTTAGCTAAACAAAATCTTCAATCTAATTTTAAAATTAGGCAAGTCTATAATCAGTTTTCAGATCAATCAGTTGCTAAATCAGGTGATGCTTGAACATGTCATTTGGCACTGAATGCCTACACAAGTGTCTGCTCTCTCACAGCAGTGCTTTTGAAGTGCTTTACATGCTTACATTTAAATGTTTAAACATTCTTCTCTGGAAATGAATTAAAGAATTGTAATATGGCTTCAGAAATTCACTATGATCTGGATAAAATTTAATAGATGCAAACTTGCTCAGTAACTAACGTGTGTGTGTGTGTTTACAGGACATGAGGAACTTGAGGTTTGCTCTGAAGCAGGAGGGTCACAGTCGCAGAGACATTTTTGGGGAGCTTTTTAAATATGCATTCCCTCTCTCTCATGGATTGGTCAGTTCAAAGCACTGTCCTCCACATATGTATTATTGTTGTGGGGTTTTTTTGGGGTTTTTTTTTGTCGTCGTAGTTACCTCGGGCAAGGAGGTTACATTTTCAATGCAGTTTGTTTGTTTGTTTGTGTGACTCTAAGCATAAAACTTTATGCCCAAGTCACCGGGCAGATCCACGAATTTCTTTTGACGTTCACTAACGTTGCGAGATACGGCAGTTAACCCCGGTGGATGTCTGTGCACAAAATGGCATATTTCTTAAACTCCAGCAGATGGCAATACAGTTCAGTAGCGACGAGACATAGCCAATGTAGAAATATGACGAAGCCATATCACAGTCCACGTTCATAGACACCAGTAATCCTCTGGAATACACATGTAGGCACATAATTCTAATAATTTTGGAAATGTATCCACACGTACATAGTGGATGTGGTTGGAGATTTGCGTATCATAAAATAGTCGACCATTGTCCTTGGTGGAGATCTGCACTCTCCAAGTGCCCCTCTAGTTATTGTTGATGATGATAATTATAATATTATTATTATTATTATTTGTAGTAGTAGTATTGTCGTTTTTGCAGTTGCATCTGTTTACAGTATGCAGGATACTCTCGTTACTTAGAAGGGCTCCATCCCAAATCCACTGATTTAGAATGTGATCCCATATTTCTTTGTCTCTGCATTTGACACCATATCTTTTTTTTTTTCCCCCACCTTAGCAACTCTTTTCATATTTGAGTCAGGAGAAGTTTGAGGTGGACGGCTGGGAAGTTTACAAACCCATGGATGAATACAGACGTCAGGTGAGAAATGGAGCAACTCGATCCGTTTTCACAGTGAACCCGGGAACAGCACTCACACTCTGTTTTTGGCTTTGTGGACACGCTCCCAGCTGCTTAGTGTTTAATTCATCTCTGGTCTCAGACATATTTTTGTATTAACCTAGATTGTGCAGATTTTTACCCAGACCTGATGTATACTATGAAGAGTTATAAACAGTTAAGGTCAGGAGCAGGTCTTGTGATTTATTCAGCAAATCCTCTCTTATCCTCTTTGCTGTTCCTTTATTTATTTGTTTATTTATTTATTTATGAGCTTGGGTTGGACTGATGAATTGGTTTGAATTGATTCCAGTTTCTGCAGTTCTCTGCAGATTTGACAATACATTATGGCTGGCCTGTAATGCTCTTAGTGGCCGCCAGACTTGTCACTGTAAAGCTGCTGAACGAGGTGTAATCTATTTTTTTTTTTTTCCCCCCCTTTTCCCCAGTGCAGTTTGGTCAAATTTATCAGGCCTCTCACGACTGAATGCTGATATGGGATTAGTCATTGCTTTTTATGAATATGATGAGTTGGACAAGCATGGCTGCTCTCCAACCTGCAACTTTACCAACATATTTAAGAAATCCAGCCTCGAGTCACATTTTGACCAGCCAGCACTGATTCTAGAAACGTTTCAAGAGTCGGGATCCAAATTGCAATATTGTAGCACTGAGATAAAAATTTACTTAATAATATTGCTAAAAAGTGTTCATCTCCATAAGTGGCACAGTTCTATTTTAGCTGTAGACAAGCGCCGAATGTTAAGGCAGTTTCATGCTCATTTAGGGAAATGTGAAGATGGTCATTCATCTTTCTGTATTGTAAGCTACAAATAGTTGCCAGATCATTTCTCGCTTGTTTCCCATCGCCATGAGCCAAACATCTACCTTTCAGTCTTGTTTTGCGCCTAGTTAATCCCGAATTAACCATTTCACATTAATATTGTGTTTGTTCTTATCAAGGTCGGTCATTTTGATGATTCAGGTCTATTTTAATTGTTTAGAGCTTTTCACAATAGATCACAGAAATCAGAAACCCCGGATGTAGATTTAGATCAGTGTTGACAGTTAAAAGGAAAAATTTCCTGAGACGACACGAGGAAGAAACTTTGAGAGGAATCGGACTCCAAACGGAACCCGTTGCCTTCCGGGTGACACCCGTTTTCTTTTTTGTAAATAATTTCCTCTTCCACAGCTGTATTCTCCAGTGTCAAATAGTACCGAGGTATTGAAATGATGTTCAGTATGAGCATTTTGTAAATAAGGGTCTTGGGACAGTCTTAAGGACTACAGCAGCAGTTCTTACGTTTGACGCAATCCATTAGGGATTATCCATCAACTTGTGCATAAATTGGTTACTGATTTTACTAATACAGAAAAATCTTTTTGTCATTTAGAAAAATATCTCGATTTCATTATAGGTACTTACGATGACGTCATTATATGATTTCCGCTACAGTCGTCTTGTGGAGAAAATATTTCAGAAATTAGGGGTAATAGTTCATGGATTGCACCTTTTGAGCACTGGTTTAAAATAAAATTTAGCTGGAGAAATGTACACCATCCACACATGCACGAACACACTCACTTGGGTTTACAGTATGCACATGTGATAATATTGTTGCACTCTAAAGCCCTAATGACAGAAATGATCTCTGCATTTCCTAGGGTCTGCCTAATGAGAGGTGGAGAATTACTTTCATGAACACAAGCTATGATCTGTGTGACACTTATCCCACCATCCTGGTCGTCCCATTCCAAACCACTGATGAAGATTTGCGGCGAGTGGCTACATTCCGCTCCCGCTGTCGTATACCGGTGAGCTTGGATCATGAGTCTTTACCGTATGGACTGCCTTTAAGACCTTATAAAGTTAATTTCAGAGATCCATACAGAACATGCTGTGTGAGTGACTTTTCCTTGTGTGCAGGTGCTGTCATGGATCCACAAGGAGAAGCATGCAGTAATAATGCGCTGTAGTCAGCCCCTGGTGGGAATGAGCGGCAAGCGCAACAGAGACGACGAGCGCTACCTCGACATCATCCGTGAGGCCAACAATACTCCCAAACTCACCATCTACGATGCCAGGCCTAACGTTAATGCCGTGGCCAACAAGGTGAGAGGAATAAAGAGGCCTGGTGAATGTGGATTAAAATTAGAAAGTGGATTATGTCCTGAAACACTGTCCTGTCCTATCCTATAGTCCTCCTGTACCTTCAAGCGGCACACAGGGTGTCAAGAGATCCCCATGGGGCTCGGTTGACTATTTCGTAGCTGAAGCACATTTTATATGTTGAGGTCGCTAAGCACCACCAACCGTCCCCTAACCCGTGGCTCGGGATCACACATGCACATGCACCTATGGGCACTTAAAAGTAGCCAGTCCACCTAATCCACATGTCTTTGGACTGTGGGAGGAAACCAGAGTGCCCTGAAACACTATTCTAGAGTTTATGTAAGAGAAAAGATTTTCACAGGCTGAGTTGCGAGTAAAAACTAGCAGGAGAATTATATATTAATCTCGTTTATGGGAAGAAGCAACATTTGGAGCTCTGGAGCTGATAGGTGATCCTTCCGGTATGTGCTCTGTCCTTCCTGTAAAGCAATTAACGCAAATTATTTAACAACCAGTTTTTATAAAATTTCTCTAACAGTCACTGCATGTCAAAGCCATTCAGCATCTCACATACCTTATTGCGCTCCACCTTTTATTTCATTCAGAAAACCTGTTTATAAAAAAATTACTTTTTTTTTTTCCTGCATTATCATCAGTGCTGTGACTTGCCAGAAGAGCCTGGGTAGTTATCTTAATTTAATGCCTCGTAAGTGTTAATAACTGATCACCATGGTGTGATAGCACTTTTTTTTTTTTTCTTTTACTCCTGCAAAAGTTATTAGTCACATTTTAGTCACAAAGTTTTAGTCATTTCCCATTCAGTTTTCCCCAATATTTTATTTTTATGCAGTAATTTTCCCAGCTCAGAGTCCTTTTTTAAATAGAATGCCAGATTTTTATTTATTTATTTTTAAATTTTTTTATTAAATGCATGTTGACATTACGGGCATACTAACGCTATATGAGCTAAATTCACCTTAACGTTCTGCAGTGGCTAGAAACGGGGATGTTTAATAAAGCAAGCTCATCAGAGTAAGGAGTATGACCTGTATGTTTCTCGATTCGCAAAGCGTTAACATCAGCACACGAACACAGATCAGAAGATGGGTCCTGAGTATCTACCAGTGCACATGTCCAAAGAGCCACTCACAGCAAGTGTGTATAGCTCTAGTGTGAGGACGGTGCATCTTAATTGTCTTGTATAACCTACCTCTGGGAAGTATGTGTGCAAAAATAAGGGAACAACCATTTCGCCTTCATCTCTGCTATATTCACTGAGGGAAATGTCATTTCATTTTGTACTACATTTTGGGTGGAGAGGAGAATTTGTGTTTACTTAGGATTTACTTTCCATTATGAAAAATCCTGATTTGTCCATCTGGAGGTTATAAAAGTAGGCACAGGGGTTATCAGGGTTAGATTGGGTCAGCTTATTTAGGACATGCCTAAGTGCTAATGATGAGCACAGGGTTCCCGCAGATCCTTTAAAAAGTCGTAAAACCTCTTTTAAATGAGATTTTTTTAAGTTTAAGGTCATAAAATGTCTTAAGTGTTACTTTTACTGACATGGTAAAAGTAAGTAATGGTCTTAAATTCATTCTCATCAGATACAATGTTTTGATTTTCAGTAATAGCATGATAACAGTCTGTGGACTCGTACGGTCTGTGATCATTGCCATGACAATTGGGAGAGCTCTGGCTTGCCAACGCCGCACAGCATGGCACTGATTTTCATTTAGCAAGTTTTTGAGTAGCAGCTCGAAGTTGTACAGTGAGTCCAGCTATCACAAGCACTACCATGAAGCTGGTTTTATATTGCACAGTCGCTGTGCAGACAAGATTCTCACAATAAACACACAAAAAGGATAAAATGTGTATTTTATTTCTCTGGAGAGGATGAAGAACCAAGTGTAGTTGAATATATTTTCTCTCTTTTGAAGTCCGCTGAAGCTAATCTCTCAAACACAGGTCACCAGTGCTTTATAGCGACAGAGGGAGTAAGGGACCATCTAAAAAGTGTGTGACATAGGCAACATGTAAGATTCCACCAAGCTTGTAGTCCTTAACATGTCAGTTTTGTAGGTTTTAAGGCATTTGGATGTCTTAAGTTGACAGAAAATACCCTGTTAACGTCCCAATCCTCATCCCATATCCGTGTGTGTGTGTGCGTGCGCGCGTCTCTCTTGCTCGCGCACTCTCACTCACACACAAACACACAGAGGGGCCCAAAAAATGTATACACACTTCAACATGAGAAATATCTGCATAGTACTACTGTATACACGTCTCTACACGCTGATGCCATCATTCAGTCTGGATTTTTTTTAAAAATGGGCATAGATAACCACTGCTGAAGTATGGATACATTTTAAATGTTGTTGTTGTTTTTGTAGTGAAAAAAAAATATATTTTTTTTTCTTTGTGGTCTTAGTCTTAAATTTGAAATTGAAAGAATTGTGCAGCAACCCTGTATGTAGGTACAGATGCATTACTTACTGTATGTGGAAACCAAATACTATAGTAAACCACTTTTGTAGTAAAAGATTTTATATAATTTTTTTTAAGTTTGGAATCATTGCACCACTGCACGTTGTTTACTGGAATATATCTCCATCTTTATACACATCATGGTAATTCTGCTAATTCGTCATAATCCATATTCGACCCATGTGAGTATGAATGATTTGTAGTTTTACTCCGCGGACATGGACTCCTGTGTTCTGTTCTGTTCTCGTCCCATTTGTAGGCATGTTGGTTTTGTCTACTCGATTCGTTACTCATCGTGTCGACTGAAGTAACAAATGAGGTAGAGTTGAGCAAACAGAGGACAAAACTATGAGACTGTGTGTGTGTGTGTGAGAGAAAAGCACAAACTGCCTGAAGTGGAGCACTAATACGGCACCAATGTATTTAATCTGCTGACTTAGCATTTTGAAAAGGTCTGCATTGGTGTTGCGCACTTAGCTGTGTGGAGTCTTGGTGAGCATGGCGTCTCCTGTTGTCTCTGCAACATCCACTTCATGCTTTGACTTTTCACTTGTGATCCCTAGGCCACAGGAGGTGGCTATGAGGGTGAAGACGCCTATCAGAATGCCGAACTGGTCTTCCTCGACATCCACAACATCCACGTGATGAGAGAGTCACTAAAGAAACTGAAGGACATTGTTTACCCCAATGTGGAGGAGTCCCACTGGCTGTCCAGCCTTGAGTCCACTCACTGGCTGGAGCACATAAAGGTAAACACAGAATGAGTTTTAATATTAATGCCACTGTCTGAAAGTTTAGAATAATCATGTTGTATCAACTGTGATGGGAATGTAAATGGCTGAATTCTGACAAACAACCAAAAAGATTGGATTTAAGAGAAAGTTGAGTGTTTCCTCCCTGTAACATACAGCACTTTGACACAAGCCATAAATATATTTAACTTAAATTTGCCTAGGACGTTTCCCTGCAGAGATCAGGCTGGTTAAGGAGCCAATGCAGCTGTAAATGCAGTCAGTAGATGTTTCAAACCTCACTAGCTGAGTGTGATTTCTTCACATGGTCAATGTCACACATGGATCAGGTTGCTGTATAGTTATCTGTATTAGCTGTAGTCAAATCAGCACGAGTCTAATCAGTTCAGTCTGTAATCAGATACCGGCTGTTAAAACGTCCTCGAGGCTCCTGTTTGAGAAGTAACCAGATTTTAAAATGCTAGAACTTTATTGTGGTTGAGGTTCAGACAAAAGGGAAACAGGGCTGACTTTGTTTTTGTTAATTCATTGTGTTGCTTTTGCTGTCATCACACCATTTTCCATGTTCATTAGACAGCCATTTACATGATCACCTTGGATATGGATTGAGGAGATATTTATTTTAAATTATACAGTGGTACCTTGGTCTGCGAGTGTTTTGCAAAACAAGCAAGAAATTGTAATAAATTTTGACGAACAAGCGAGGTTTTGCAATACGAGAAGTATGCATGTGCTTTGTCTGCCGAGCCTCACGTGATCACAACTTCTCTCTCAATCACTGTGGGACTGTGGCTCACTCGTATAGTCAACATCCGTGCTAGCATATACTATTAGTGTGAGTGTAAAAGTGGCCCCCAGGGAGATGTGTAAAATGTGGGAAAGAGTGCAAAACTTTGTAGAAAAGCTCCACCCAAATAAGGCTGTAGCAGTGC
>JAQMCW010000001.1:10833073-10856133 GCA_030068335.1 Chrysichthys cranchii
CCCCCCACCGGACTGTAACCCCCGCGATAGTCCTCGATTTACGGGGGAGTTCCGTTCCTACGGCTCGACGGAACACGATTTCCGCTGTTAGTCGGAACTCACACACTGTACAACACTGTATAATGTTAAAACAGCCTAATGCAGCACCTAATACAGCACTCGGATCTCCAACTAGGTAATGGAAAGAAAAAAGAAAAACAATCACGCTGATTGGCTGATGTTTGTGCTCAGGGTTTGTATGAACTTTGTTGGGTTTGGTCAAGAGGTCAATCCTGACTGCCGCTTTCATTTAAATATCAACAGCGAATATAAACAAAGCCTCTTTCTAAGACTTTCTTAATAAATTTAAGGGAGATGGCGACCGACGTAACCATGAAAACGCCATAGCTCGATGCCGTAAACTGAGGACTCCCTGTATTATCTTAATAGTGAGTGCTGTAGGTTATTAGGCAGCACTGCTCAGAAAGTGTTGTCGAACCAACTATTGTAGCACTTATTTAAAAAAAAAAAAAAAGAAATAAAGACTTTTATCATGCTGCTAAATATTACAGTACTGTTAAGAAGTGAAACATGTCTATGCAACTATACAGAAAAATCTCAACAAACAAAACACTACATTTTAATCTCATTAATAGATCAGCCAGGTGAAATCCTTTAGTCACTCAGTGTTATAACTGTATTATTATGAAGCCTTTATTAGATTCATAAGGCTGAGAGGATTCTCGGTGCAGACTTGATGTCATCACCGTGTGAGACTTAATCCTATTGCAGTCCTAAAAGCAATCGAGGCGAGTCAAGTCAAATTTATTTATAGAGCACATTTAAAAGACAAAACAAGTTGATCAAAGTGCTGTACAATTTAAGGATAATCATAAAACAATGAAATAACATGAAACAGGCATAAATGAACATCAACAGCAATAAAATGAACAATAAAAACTCAGTCAGATTCAAAAGCCATTGTGTAAAAATGGGTTTTCAAACCTGTTTAATGGTGGGGAGGTCCTGATGTGCAGAGACAGTTTATTCAACAGTCTAGGAGCAGCTACCCACAAAGGCCCGGTCTCTGCTATTTTTTTCATCTGGACCTTGGGACAACAAGAAGCCTTTGCTCAGCAGTCCTCAATGATCTAGTGGGAGTGTTGAGAGCAAAAAGATCACTGAGGCAGGGAGGTGCCAGTCCATGTAAAGATTTAAAAACAAACAGTAAAATCTTAAAATCGATTCTAAAACACACAATGTTGACGCAGTGGCAGAAATGGGTACATATTCCATAAATATCTGACGCTAAGATACTATTTGAAGATATAACTTTCCCCTCAGCGTTTCGTTGCTGGTGTACTTGCCCAGTTTTCAACTAGAAAGTGACATAACAATCTGAGAGGCTTTTATTCATTGGTAAGCATGTACTGTGTACACAAAATCGTTGCTCTGCTAGCCAAGTAGTTTAATTGTAAAGATGCAAGCAGTTGCCTTTCCAGTTGATTGGCAGACGTTCCTTGCCAAATGTCAAAAAATGAATTACTGAGTACTTAAATTCAGTTAAACAAGTTTATTATAAAATAAAGGGGATACGAGTTGAAAATTATAATTCCTTCTTTAGTCAAAAATCATTCCAGACGTGCCGGGGAAATATACAGATATGACCTAAAAACAAATGAATATATTTAATTCTTGGCTGAGTGAACCTCACTGTCACTGATCCACATTCCTGACTGCATTGGCCTGATCAGATCAGTTCCAAATGACTGCTTATAATTACATCTTATATCAATCTGCTACATCTGATCTTCCTTTTCAGTGCCTCTTGCTTCAGTTTTCTGCCTCAGGAAATAATCCATCAGTTTTTAATCAGGACATGTTTGAGGAGACCCACAAGCCAAGAAGAAATGTCCTGTGCTATTGTACATGCAGTATGTTTGAGTACAGTCAGGGACATAAGGCTCAACCATTTACACAATTTGAAGTTATCCTAATGCCTGACAATATTGTTACACCGTACAGCCATGATATACAGATCAAACTATAATATTTTCAAAATAATCATTTCTAATCCAAGTTCCACCTTCAGATTTCATTCAGCACCTTTGCAACAATGTGCTGTGGAAGAAACTGGTTCACCTTTGTCACCATTAATGTCTGCATGTTCATCTATGTGTGTGTCCATGTTTGTGTGTGTCCATGTCTGTCTGTGATCAACAGGTATCCAAGAGGCCTAATTTGAGGGTAAGATTGTCTTCGAAAGCTCACTGTGTCCAATCACTGCTGTCCAAGGGCCTATCCAAGCATATGCACTAGTTTCTTAACGGCTAACGCTCGTCATACACGACATGGCCAAAGGTTTATAGACACATGACCTTCATGGCCATATGTGAGACTTTCCCAAGCCGTTGCCACAAAGTTGGATGCACAGAATTGTCTAGAATGACACTAAGGGGTCGAGCCCAAATTTGTAACAAAGTGAGGTCCATGAAGACATGGTTTGCCAAGGTTGAAGTATAAGAACTTGAGTGGCCTGCCCAGAGCCCTGACTTCAACCCATTGAGCATCTTTGAGATGAACATGAACACCGAGTGCCCTGCAGGTCTCCTCATCTGACATCAGTGACTAACGACAATAATGCTGAATGAGCACAAATCCCCAAAGCCAAGTGGAAAGCCTTCACAGAAGAGTGGAGGTTATTATAAGGGCAAAGAGAGACTAAATCTGGAATGGGATGTTCAACAAGCATGTATGAATGTGGTGGTCAGGTGTCCTCAAACTTTTGGCCATATAGTGTAGGTTAACACTCTTACTCCCCTGCATGACCTGAGCCATACAGCCTCTGCCTCCGGTCTCTATACTCACTTTCCCAATACTGGCTTTTCATCTTAGATCTGTGTGTTTTGATTAAATCTGAAGAGTAAAAAGTGATGGTATAACCGGCATGATTTGTCCAGTCTGGGCCGTGATAAATTCTGCCCTTTTTTTGTTCTATTTTTGTTGATTTTTAGTGTACATAGTGGAGATATGGTGAGAAATCCTGTTTAAGGGGAGTAGTAGTCTTTGTAGTCGTATTGTAGAGAAGCTGCGGTGAGGAAATGTTGTGCAGGCTTGTGGGAAGCATGTGACCTTTGCCTTTTCTGTGTTTTGCTAGTGGACTAGTGCTGGTGAATGATGTTCAGACATACCAAGCTCTCAGACTATGACATTTGTCTGAATTTCAAGGAATATTTGGAATAACTCTAGTTTAATGAATTCTTTTTACACTGTCCTATATATAGATCTCTGATTTGAGGTGTTCATATCTCTGGTTTTAAACTGATGTAAGGATAATTTTAAAGGTCCACTATGAAGAATTTATGGGGATCTGTTAGCAGAAAAGGAATTTGGTATTCATAAATATGTTTTGATCACTGTGATTACAAATCATTTTTAGTTGGTAAGATTAGAACAGGCCCTTTTTATCTACATAGGGAGCGGGTCCACCTCTGTGGAGTCGCCATATTGTGCTGCTATAGTAGCCTAGAATGGACAAACAGAGAGAGAGAGAAAGAGAGAGAGAGAGAGAGAGCTTTCTGCATTTCGGGTTTTTTTTATAACTGGCAGCCTGAATCCAGAAAGCAGCACTGGAAGGACTACAGAGAAGAAGAAAGGAAGACAGAGAAGAAATAAGTGGAATCAGTGTTTGCTGGTGCTGGCTAACAAGTCTGACAAGCCAAATTTTGAAAAATGGAGGATACGTACTATTTAACACAGGAGAAGCAAGAGCATGAATGCAAGTACTTGGAAGTACACGACAGGCACCCGTCACGCGCTTAGAAAGGGAGTGGTAAGGGTGCGGCGTTCAGCTGGTTGAATCCTATAGAGCAAACCTTTTAAACAATAATAATCTGAGTCCAACAAAAGCAGAAGTTTGCATTATTGTCTCTATTTGATGAACTGGCATGGAATGAAAATGAAAAACTTTCTTTGCCATTGATTTGTGCAAATGTACAGAAGTAAAATGGAAAATACTTTGAAAGGAAGGGGAGAAAACCCTGTACAAAAATAAGACCTACAAATACTAATGTAATACGCTGACATTACTGATTGTTCAAAATGGCTTTCTCGTCCCCTCTCTGGCTGTTTTTATTGTTCACACAGTGGCTTTCAGCTTGCTGTTCAAAGCATTAAAATCTTTTGAATATGACTCAGCTGTACAGTTTGATAGCTATTCATACGAAACCATGTTTTAATCTGTGTGCTCCCATCAATGTCTTATTATTCATTGGTGCCTCCCATTTGTACATTAATCCTTGGTCACCACGGACCTACAAAAACATCTTCTAGAACCTAACTGGTTACTGTTGTTTTTAGAGCCATACTTATCGTACACAGTAATCATACGTAATCATTTAAGCGTTTGACTAAATGGGTCAGAATAATAATCACGCATATAGGTATGCACCTCGAGAACAAAATTCCTACACCGTTGGCTTGTTGTGTTGTATTATACTATAGTGGAGAGTGAATGTACAGTACCAGTCAAAACTTTGAATATACTTTCTCATTAATCATTCGTTGATTTTCTTTATTTTGACTATTTTGTCCATCGCAGAACAATACTGAAGACATCAAAGCTATGAATTAACACATGAGGCACATATGGAATTATGTGGTCCAAAAAAAGGGTTAAATGTTTCATATTTTAGATTTTTCAAAGTAGCCAGAGTTACCTTGATGGCAGCTTTACACATTATCTGCATTAGCTTAGCCAGCTTCATGAGGTAGTCACCTGGAGTACTTTATAAATAAACTGGTGTCTTGTCAAAAGGTAATTCGTGGAATTTCTTGTCTTTTTTAATGCATTTGAAACAGCAATTAATAAAAATACAATAATAGCCCTTCGGCCCAACCGTAGTATCCAAATGATGCCAAGAACTGCTTAGCTAAGTAAAGAGAAACAACAGATCATCATTAATTTAAGACATGAAGTGTCTTTTAAGTAATAATAGTAAAGAAAAACCATTGAATTAGAAGGCATGGCCAAACTTTTGACTGGTGCGGTAATTGTAGTGTCTGCTTTTGAAGCTTTATGTTGGTGATCAAAGACGTTTCCTTTTAGTCTCAGTAAGCTTTCACTTGCACATGTGAGATATACACGGCCATGCGCTTTAACACTGGTGGTGAATTACTGAACAGTCTTGGTGGAATCAATATAACTCTTGTATCATGTACGCCGAGTGTGATGTTTGCGTGCTGGCTTCTTCCTCATATTGCACTTCCTGTCTTTTTGTGGAGGTTTGAACTTTAGGCCTGAATCTGTCTCTGTTTACGCTGCCAAATTCTTCCTCCCTCACATTCTCTCAGTTTAAACTCTTCCTCCCTGTGTTAACTTGTTTCACTTCTCTGTTCTCTTTCTTGCTCGGTTTTCCTTTCCCACTTCTGTCTCGTTCCCGCTTGGCTGTCTGCTCAGTCTCAGGACTCTAGAGAGGAACATGGCTATGAGGGTGACGGTGACACTGAGCTGCCTCCTCACACTCTGGCAAGTCTCTCTTGAACTCCTAATCATCCTCCCTTTCTCCATGTTCCCTCCACACAGCAGCTCATCACTTATTGGATAGTCACTCTTCTATTTCTGCTGCACGCTGACTGGTATTATTACTGTTGTTTGCACCAATAACAGCTCCCTTTGGCTTGCTACACCTCCTGCAGTGCTGTAGTCCTACATTTCAGTGCATTTGTGTTCAGGCTTTCTGAGAATCTTTCACTCTGCAATAGCAAAGCACTCACAGGAATTAAGGTTGATTTAGTATTACTTTTCCAGCATGCGTTCTACAGGGACACAGAATAAACTCGGATACTGTCGTAGTTTTAAAAAGGTGCAAGCAGGAGGAACTGGGATTGGTCGATCCTAAACTACACAAATACGGCGGTACACCGCTTAACGAACGCCCTACAGAGCGAATGTTCCGCATAACAAACGCAGAACAAATGCATTTCGCACAACGAACCGCACATCACACGTGAAAATGTTTCACGGTGACCTGGAATGGATTACACGGTTTCCCATAGAAGTCTATGGGAAATTGTGTTTCGCAGAACGAACACGCTGCTGGAACGGAGTGCGTTCGCTATGCGGGGTACCACTGTGCTGATTTTATGAAAGGTGAAGATGTAGGACGAGCAACATCACGCTTAGATTAGGGTTGCTTAACTTCATGTACAAAAATGACTTCTACGTTGTACTGCAAATTATATGGATATAAAGCCAACATTAGAAAACAATTTTAAACTCCCTCAGGCTTTAAATTATTGTGCAGTTTATATGCAGATTTCTTTTTTGTATTTTTGGGGTTAGGGGAGTCGTTACTTTGCTGACTTGGTTTTAATGGGTTTTACATAATTCTGTGCAGCAAGCATTTAAAGAAATGCAGAGGCCAGCGCCCGTGGACGAACTTCCGCTAGTGCCTGGGGAGAGCATTAAAATAACTGGTGAGTGCTTTCCTGAGTTCCTTCACACTCCACCGCAGGACATTTCCCATGAGCTGCTTCTGCTGTAACACCCAGGGCTCTCTGACTGTTCTTCGTCTGTAGCTAAAGATGTGATGTACATCTGTCCGTTCACTGGGGCTGTGACGGGCACGCTCACGATCACCGACTACAAGCTTTACTTCGTCAGTCTTGAGAGGGTGAGCAATGCGCTGAATGCAGTAAACATTTCTGTCATTAAAACTAATCAGCAGAATCATTTGTTGCTCCGGATTAAATCATCACATACTGTTTGTAGGATCATCCCTTTGTGCTGAACGTAAACTTGGGTGCGATAAGCCGGTTGGAGACCATCAGTGTTCAGAGTCATGGGGAGAACACGCAGGGACTGGAGGTCGTCTGTAAGGTAAAAGACTAACCTATAAGGTATGCTGTGCGGTCTGTGGCAAATAATGCAAGTGTAGATTGAGTAAGTTGGTGGTGATCTCATTAAATAATGATGAACTGGACCTGCTGACCAACTGGAAAAGAATAAAAGTGAACATTTTTCTGGGAACAAGTTCTGAGTGACATACAATTGAAAGATCATATACTAAGCACTTGAAGGTTAGGGGCTTTATTTAAGGGCACACTTGGTGTGAGATTTAACCTCACAACCATTCTTTTATTTTTTTCTCTGCACACAAGAGGAATTCACAATGAGACTGAATCCTGAAGTATTTTCTGTTCACTGCATATACTCACTCATTGGGGTGTAACATATTTGTTTTAGAAATGAACTAATGCACAATTTGGGCTGCCATCTGAGATTCATCTACAGGAACAGTATGACTAATTTATACATACACAGACATGTATTTCAAAAGTAAGTGGACACCATCATTTCTGGGGGGAAAAAATCATTTCTAGAAACTAAAATCACAAAATTGGAATTGCTCTGCATCATCAGCGGCCGTGCAACAGGGATTTTTTGCAACAATTAGCTTGACAGTCTGAAGACCCCTGTTAGAGGGCCCAGGTTGACCTGAGCAGTATGCTGCTGATTCCTTTCCTTTGATTTTGAATTGTACAATCACTCTGTTGACTGTGTACAAGAGGAATCCCAAGGTTTTGTGCAATCATACGCTGGCTAAATCCACCCTTAGACTGACCCCCAATACGCCCTCTTTGAAAATCACACAACTCTTTTGCTTCTGGTATCCACGGCATGACTAGTTATTATAAACAGGGGGTAGCTCAGGGGGTTAAGACATTGGGCTACAAATCGGAAGGTCGGGAGATCAAATCCAAGTACCGTCAAGCTGCCACTGTTGAGCCCTTGAGCAAGACCCTTAACCTCAACTGCTCAGTTGTATAAATGAGATAAAAATGTAAGTCGCTCTGGATAAGGGTGTCTGCCAAATGATGGTGATGTAATGTAAACAATTAATATACTGTAATCTGAAATGAAAAATAATAATATATTAACAGGTTTGAATCACCAGGAGGTGACTGCATAGATAAAGACGTAATGATGGGTGTCCATTTACTTTTGAGATGTCTGTGTACACACATTTATGTCTCTCTTAGGAACCTGAACTCAATACAACCGTTCTCTTTTTCTCTGCCAGGACATGAGGAGTCCTAGGTTTGCGTACAAGAAGGAGGAACAGAGCGAACTGGAAATAGTGGAGACACTCACCAAGTGCACCTTCCCACTGTCCAATGATCTGGTGAGTCAAAGGGTCAGCTTTGAGATGTTGCTGGTTTTTCTGGTCCTTGTTATAAGGAGAAGTTGAGAAGTGGCAAATAATTGGTTTCTCATCTTTTTCCAGCCGCTGTTTGCATTCCAGTACAAGGACAAGTATTCAGTAGATGGATGGAAGGTTTATGACCCAGTATCAGAGTACAAGCGAATGGTGAGACATGTTTATAATTATAGCGTGAAATTTTAACACCACGTGTTAAACCAAGTTAAAAACTACAGAATATAAAAGTTATGTTAGAATTAGGTTTACTTGAGTTTTGATTTTTACTGAATCTAGGTCTAGAATCTAGACACTATCACACGACATACAGTATATTTGTCTTACTGATACTGCCGTCTTTGACACTAATAATGCATTCGACTGGAAAGAAAGCCGTGAGCTTGGAATTATGTAGTATTTGAGCTGCAAAGCTGGACAAAACATGATGGTGTATGATTTGTTAGCAATAAGCTAGCCAGGTAGAATTATTGATAAGGAGTTTGTCAACTATTTACTTACTCAAAACAGCAAACTGCACAGACAATGTTATGGCTTTAACTATTACAACTATTGGGTCTGTGTTGATTGACCTGAAGGAAATATGACTATAAACAGACTAATAGGCAGGTAAAATATTATTCTGTTGACGGAGAGGGTATCCTTGTTGATTTGTATGCTGAACCTGAGGTTGAGGAAACTTTCCTGATTTTCAGGTGGGAATTTCCATATTAATGTGGCTTTCCTATGATTTTCTAGTCAAAAGTTAGAAATTTCAAATTGGCAGGCTTGGGTCAAATGCATCATAGCACTATCTTTGTTCTCTGTTATGTTTTATAGTAACTTATAGTCGCAGTAATCGATCTCTAAAATCTCTATCTAAAACCTTTTGATTCGCAAGGTATGTATATTTATTGTGTTGTTCTTGTCCTTTGTGCAGGGTCTGCCCAATGAAAGTTGGACTATCAGTAAGATAAACAGTAATTACGAAGTGTGTGATACGTATCCTGCTCTCCTGGTCATCCCAACTAGCATCAAAGAAGACGAGTTTAAAAGAGTAGCAGCTTTCAGGGCCAAGCATCGCATACCGGTGTGTTTGCGGTGTGCGCTTGTATGCCCTGTGTGTGTTGCGTGTGTGTTGCGTGTGTGTTGCGTGTGTGTTGCGTGTGTGTTGCGTGTGTGTGTGCGTGCGTGCATGTATGCCGTGTGTGTGCATGTGCATTAATGACATTTTAACTCTATCAGACTTCCTGTCCTGCCTGTTTTATGCTGTCTGTAGTGCATCTTTGCTGCTCAGTTCTTTATCAGAGAGAAATGATGATTTTTTTTCCAAGAAACCAGACATATTTGTCTAACTATCAATCCCCACCATGTCAGTATAAGCCGTTATTCCTTCATACAGCCTTGCTCGACTTGTCACTGCTACTTTCAAATGTACAGTCAATTTTTGCCTGTTTTCTTTCAGGTCCTTTCTTGGATCCATCCAGAGAGTCAGGCCACGATTGTACGCTGCAGTCAGCCGCTAGTTGGCCCCTCGGACCGCCGCTGCAAAGAGGACGAGCGCTACCTGCAGACCATCATGGACGCCAACGCACAGTCACACAAGCTGACCATATTCGACGCAAGACAGAGCAGCGTTGCTGACACTAATAAGGTAAAATAAGGCAACAACTTCAGACGTGAGTTTGAGCTCCTGTAGATATAGGTAATGTGTAAACAAAAAGAAATGCATACATTTGTGAACATTTGATATAGAGATATTGAGATTTATGTATAACAATGTAACGTTTTAGTGTCGAGTTTATTCTAGTATCGCATTGTCTTCTCTCCTCTCTCTTCCTCTCCAGGCTAAAGATGGTGGCTATGAGAGCGAAAGTTTTTATCCCAATGCGGAACTAAATTTCCTGGAGATTCCCAACATCCATGTAATGCGAGAGTCTCTGCGCAAGCTGAAAGAGGTGGTCTACCCCACCATAGATGAACCTCACTGGCACTCTGCCATAGATGCCACTCACTGGTTGGAGTATATAAGGGTAAACACACACGCATGCACGCACACACGCACAGAGAAGCTGTTTTGCAGATTATTCACAATCCTTTTAATGTCAAAAATATCAGTTCCCAAAAAAATACATACAAAGTCACATTTATGTGCATGGTGTTAGGATTTTAGAATTGATTTCTAATCCATATAAATAAAATTTTAACTCCATTACATATAATATTATTGCAGGCGGCACGGTGGCTGAGTGGTTAGCACTGTCGCCTCACAGTGCGGAGGTCCCGGGTTCGACAGGAGTTTGCATGTTCTCCCCGTGTTTGCGTGGGTTTCCTCCGGGTACTCCGGTTTCCTCCCACGGTCCAAAGACATGCGCATTGGGGATTAGGCTAATTGGGTGCTCTAAATTGCCCGTAGGTGGGAATGTGAGTGGTTGTCTGTCTCTGTGTGTTGACCCGCCAGGTGGCGACCCGCCCAGGGTGTGTCCCGCCTCTCGCCCGATGTCAGCCAACTTCCCCCCGCGACCCTGAACAGGATTAAGCGGCAGAAGACAAATATACGAAAACGAATAATATTATTGCACAATAATTGTTTCTGAAGTAATATACATTCTGAGAGCAATAATGTCTAGCATTATATATGCACATGTCTTTTTTTATTACAATCCTTATTGAAGACATGTAACAAAATCAAATCGTAATCAAAATCAAAAAGATAAGAACATCAAAGCATAAAACAGCTCCTGTTTTGTTCTGTAGTTAAATACAGTGGAACCTCTGTTTTCGTCCGAGGCGGTTATTTCCATATGAATCAATGTAAATCCAAATAATTCGTTCTAGACACTTCAAAATACATACCGAAACAAACGCAAAATAAACACATTACACTGAATATGTCCTGTATACGCAGTAATCACTAGCATGTAATTGTAGTATTAGCACTCGCAATCAATAAAAAAAAAAAAGCACAAAAACACTGGAAAGCAATGGAATTGTTTGGCTAGACGCGCGGGACGATGCTCACATTGTCATGAGCTCTGGCAACCCGCAACCACTTGAGGACTCTAATTCCCATGAGCACCTGCAGTCTCACAACATGGCCGAAGAGCTTCCTAGGTCGAGGTCACCTGACTTTTAACGAGACGCAGGTGTAAGACATTTCAGACAGACTTTATAAGCGCACACACACACTAGCAATTCGCGAAGCATTGTTCTTGCCACTGTGTATAGTCATTGCCGAGCCTTCTGTTTTCTGATTGCCTTTCCGTGTATTCCCTTGTTTTGTTTATCCCGCTTCACGTACTTTGTCTAGACCTTGTCTGACCTGTTTTGATATTCTCGTTTTGACCCTGGACTGTATTTACGACTCTGATTTCTGCTCTGCCTAGTTTGCCCTGTTTGCATGATCAATTACTTCTGCCTGCCCAAGTTTCTGTCTCCAGCCTGCCGTATACTCTGTTTTGTTTGTTATAATAAACCTCATCCTTTTATCTGCACATGCATCCAGCGTCCTCCTCGGACCCTGACACACACAACGAGAAACAGCGCCACACTGAGCAGGAGAACGCGTGGGTTGTCCTTTGTTTGTTAGTTGTTTTCGCAAAAAAAAAAAGCAGCAAAATCTGACGAAAACCGAAACAAACGAAAACCAAGGTACTACTGTATTATGCCCTGACCGTACAATGCTAATAATTATTACCTTTCAATTATCAGTAACTTATTACTTAATTAATCGTTATTGTCTACATTCTGTTATCGACCTCATTTGTGCTGTTAGGATAATGAATGAACCCATGTGTGTTGTGACCCACACTAAGGTCTAAGTAGGACCTTTTTTTTCCTCCTCAATCAGTGAAGTGATGGATGTTTGACCTGACTCTGTGTGTGTAGCTCTTATTAGCAGGTGCAGTGCGTATAGCGGATAAGGTTGAATGCAGTAAGAGCTCGGTTGTGGTGCACTGCAGTGATGGCTGGGACCGCACGGCTCAGCTCACCTCTCTGGCCATGCTGATGCTGGACTCGCACTACCGCACGCTCGGGGGATTCCAGGTGCTGATCGAGAAGGAGTGGATCAGCTTTGGACACAAGTTCGCCTCGGTATGAATGAGCAGTGAGGGGGTTGTGTGTGTGGGGGGGGTGAATACATGTGTGTGTGTGTGTATATATATAACCTCTGTCTTTCTGTATTTCACAGCGTGTTGGCCAGGGGGATGAGAATCATGCCAACTCTGAACGATCCCCTCTCTTTGTGCAGTTCATCGACTGTGTGTGGCAGATGATGAGACAGGTCAGTGATTGATACTTTACACCACGACACCGTTGAGTTCTCCCGTCTGATTGGTCAGAAGGTGTGGATTTCACTCGATCCAGCTGCAAAGGGAAACTACAGTTTATAGTGACATGCTCGTTCTTGTTTCTATAGCAACCGGTCATTCACCGGGGCTAGTGTGGGATACACAATACGTAAACCAAGCTTAGTTGTAAACACATTATAAATGTGCTGTTATTTAACAGAGAAAAAAATGGTATGATCATTTGTCTACTTAAGATCTATATGTCCTCTGTTTAATGCTTGTGGAATGAGTCTCCAGTTTCAGTAAGTTTTCCTCCACAGGAGAGACATCAGGACAGTGGACTTGACGAATCTTGACAAAACGTGACAAATCTTAAGGGGGGAGAAAGTTGCATGAGGGAACAATTGTTCGTGTTATAAATGAAGATAACAAAAGCTAACTTTTCTTCTTGATGTTCTTTTAAAGACTCTTTTTAAACACTATTAAACCCATTGAGTGTCTGTTCTTTTTCAGTTTCCTTCTGCTTTTGAGTTCAACGAGCTTTTCCTCATTACCATCCTGGACCACCTCTACAGCTGTCTGTTTGGTACATTCCTCTACAACAGTGAGCAAGAGAGAGTGGAAAATGTACGCTCCGCTTTTATTTAAACTAACGAGGTTTCTGATTTAAAATTTACTTGCGTTCTTAACTTGTATTATGACAGTGTTTTATCCCTCTCCCTCTCTCTCCCATTCTTGTACTCGCTTTCCTTTTATTTTTCTTTCTTTAGGAAGTTCAGAGCAAAACGATATCACTGTGGTCCTACGTGAACAGTCAGCTGGAGGACTTCACTAACCCCCTCTATGTGGACTATAAAAACCAGGTGCTGTATCCACTGGCCAGTCTCAGACATCTGGAGCTCTGGGTGGGTTACTATGTGCGCTGGAACCCACGCATGAGACCACAGGTGATTATCCTACAAAACACGATCTTTGAACGGTGTTAGAAATGTTTAAATAGTGGTTCCAACATGTACCGAAATACCCAGTTCCTACGTGTGTAACTGAATAGTTAATGTACATGATATTCCAGGTTTTAAAAAAAATGTTCCTGGGAATGTGCTTTTTTATTTATTTTTTTAATGACCATTTATATTATAAAAACTAACAAGCTAACAATCAGTATCAGTACGTGCCACACACACAAGGACCTCTGACACTGTCGAGGCTTCAATTGTTACATTTTCATTTCTCGTTTGTCTGCACTGGTTTTTCTCTTCAACAATCCATACATAAATCAGTAGGTTGTCTCGTTGCCATGACATTTCACTTTTCTTTTTTAAAGTACACTTCTTGGTACCACGCTGCTGTAACGTGTGGAATGTGGCGTGGCATTATGTTGCTAGAATAAGCAGGGATGGCCCTGACATAGGCATCATCTGAATGGCATCATATGTTGCTCCAAAATCTGTATGTACCTTCGAGCATTAATGGCACCTTCACAAAGGTGCAAGTTACCCATGCCATGGGCACTAACACACCCCCATACCAAATCACAAATGCTGACTTTTAACCTTTGTGCTGGTAACAATCTGGAAAGGACGTTCAGGATTTGCAAAAAACAATTTGAAACATGAACTCGTCAGACCACTGCACACTTTTCCACTTTGCGTCAGTCCGTTGCAGATGAGCTCAGGCCCAGAGAGGTCAGCAGCGTTTCTGGGTTTTGTTGATGTATACGAACTTGCATTTGTAAATGCAGAAACAAACTGACAATGGTTTCCCGAAGTGTTCTCGAGCCCATGTAATAACCCCTTTTATACAGTCATGATGCAGAGCTGCCTGAGGGCTTGACGGTCACGGACATTCAGTGTTGGTTTTCAGTCTTGCCCCTCACATGCAGAGATTTCTCCAGATTATCTGAATATTTTGATTTTATGGCTTGTAGATGGGGAACTCCCTAAGATCCGCGCAATAGTTCATTGGAAAATGTTCTTAAACTGTTGCAATATTTGCCCACGCAGACATGAACAAAGCAGTGAACCTCGCCACATCCATGCTTGTGAACCGTTGGGCCTTTTCGGGATCCCCCTTTCTGCTTGGATACGATCACCTGCTACAGTTTAACCTGTTTACCTGATGAATGTTCCGAACAGGGTTTTTTGAGCAATCCAAAACTTTCCCAGTCTTTTGTTGCCCTGTCCTAACTTTTATATAATGTGTTTCAGACTGAATGTATATTTACAAAACAACAATAAAGTGTCAGTGTGCACATTACATATCTTGTCTAAATATTGTATTCAATTTGAATGTAGGTCAACAAAGGAAGTGCAAATCATCGCTGTCTGTTTTTTTTAAATATACGTTTTACACAGCATCCCCCCTTTGTTCGAGTTGGGATCGAACGATATGACTGGCCTGGAATTATTTTCCAGAACACTCCAGGAATAGCTAGCAATAAGGATAACAGTTAAACCAGTCTGATTGTTGACCTTTAACGGTGATCTAAATATGGAATATAAAGCGAATGTAATGATTTTGAACATCAGTGTCCCAAGACGAAATTGATGTCCGTGTGCTTTGTTGCTCCTTATGTAGATGCCGGTCCATCAGAATTTGAAGGAGTTATTATTTTTGCGCGCTGAGCTGCAGAAGAAAGTGGAGGAGCTCCAGAGAGAGGCCATGTCATCACACTCCATTTCCTCTTCCTCAGAACATGCTTCTTCCTCCTCCCATGGTGGTACGCCGCTTCACACTGCCGTCTGAACACACACACACAGCGAGCACACAGACGAGCACAATTCATATTTAAGAGCACATACTGTGTCTAACCAGTGCATACACTCCCAGGCACAAGTAGAGAGTGGATGAGAAAGAAGTGGTCAGAGATAACACACACATTCCTGTTTGTTTGTTTGTTCTTCAAGTATAGAGGCATAACCTAGTGTCATATTTGATAAATCCCTTTTTTTTTTTTTTTTTTTTTTTTTAATAAACTGCGAAAAATCTATCCTGGAATGATGGTCAGCATTGCTGCAACATGAATTCACAGTATCTAGGATTTCACCTGTAAATATGAAGACAAAAAAAAAAGAATTAATATATTTGTACGTGCATGTTCATCTTACCCTGTGGCCTCATTTGATCCTCTGTGCCAACCGTTTCATGTTTTAACATTTGCCTGCAGTTTTTAGCTACTTGGAAGTCTTCAATTTTTGTATTTTTATTAGTTACCTTCCCGTTTATGTCCACTTCCGCTTTGTCATCACACTGAAGCTCGATAGTTATTTCAGTATTATTTTCTCCTAGGTCAGTCTTTCATTGTGCTAATATAGGAAAGCACTGAATAAATAATAGTCACGTTTTAGTATAAAGCTAGTAAACCGATGAGCTGTAAGACTCCGTACGTGGCCATTCCTGCCTCATGGGCTTTTCACTGGTATTGTTTGTTTGAATAAATTTAGAGAGATTTGAAGGTTGGAATCGTTAAAAGCTGTTGAATTTGCTAATGAAATTTATACACCAATGACTTCATACCATTGTAGAATATTATTTATAAATATGATTTTTTTAAATCACACTTTTGTATGTATCTGTTTTGATTGGACGTCTCTAAAATTCAAACGTCACGTATTCAGGTTGTTCGATCCAGAGCTCAGATTAAACCAACGAAATTCACTCTAGGGAAGACACCCGGAAATGGGCAGATATGGTCAAACATGGAGTAAGAGATTTTGAATATAGCAGGTTGGTTTTTTTTTTTTTTTTTAAATACAGGTGTGTGTGTGTGTGTGTGTGTGTGTGTGTGTGTGGTTTTAAATTATTATATTCTCAGTGCTATGAATCCGTTGGTGTTTAAATTTGATGATTTATACATGATTTGCAGTATAAATATTGTTTCTGTTTTGCTTCTACTATTTTGTTACCTACTGCTCTTAAATGGGTCGTGACGGTCTACTGGTGGTTCATACACAAACATTCAGTGTAGAGGGAGAACCGTGAATCATCAGTGCAGTGATGGAACTGGAGGCACATTACACTTTCTCATACCAGCAACCAGATTCTAGTCATGTTCCTTACTTACAAGATGCCCCAATACAACTTCTTTTATCTTTCAGTGCGAACAGGGAAAAGGGTGCCAGCATGCTTTAAAGGGATAATGGAAAAGATAATATTATCGGCCATGCTTACAAATGGTGACTGTAATCCCGTTGAAAGCTTGCAGTCTACCAGCCTATGCATCTAGTGAGGATGAATATACCCCCCCACCACCACCACTAGCTTTGCACTTTGTATCTGTATTTTTTTGTTTATATTGCATACTCATCAGTCATTTTTAATATTTAATATTTTGGCATTCCTGTATACCTGTATATTCATACAATTAGCCAAGCAGCCAACCATGCAATAGCAGCACAGTGCATGTGGTTCACCGAAACTGGGCAGTTGAGGATGGGGGGGGGGAACGAGTTTTTTTTTTTTTTTTTGTTGTTTGTTTGTTTTTTTCCATCTAGTTTTGGTAAATCTGTCTAGCCTCACATTCTATCGTTCTCACGATTTGTCTCACGCTGTGCATTCTGAGGTGCTTTTCTGCTCACCATGTTTCTGATGAGTGGTTATTTGAGGTTACCATGGCCTTCCTATTAACTTGAACCTGGCAGTTCTCCTCTAATCTCTCATTAACAAGAGGTTTGCACCCCCAGAACTACTGCTTACTTGGTGCTTTTGCACAATCCTGTGTAAACCCTAGAATCTGTTGTGTGCGGAAAAGCCCAGGAGATCAGCCGTTTCTGAAATACTGCCGACACAGCTGGATTTTTATGCATTGCAGTGCTACCACATGATTGGCTGATTTGGATAATTAGATGAATGAGCAGACATAAGTGTTTGTATTATAACGTGGGGAGGGGGTAGCTCAGTGGGTTAAGACGTTGGGCTACTGATCGGAAGGTCGGGAGTTCAAATCCAAGCACTGCTAAGTTGCCCCTGTTGTGCCCTTGAGCAAGGCCCTTAACCTCAACTGCTGAGCTGTATAAATTAGATTAAAAAAATGTAAGTCGCTCTGGATAAGGGTGTCTGCCAAATGACAGTAATGTAATGTATTCAAGTGATCAATGATTTGGGACAATACTTGACAATGTAGCTGACTTTGTCAGACTTGTGGCCAAGTTAAAGGAGCTTCTGACATTCCAGTAAAAATAAATAAATAAATAAAACAGACCGAGTCAAATGCGTTTTTGAGTCTTTTTTTTTTTATTTTTATTGTTTTTTTTCTTCATGTTGATCTCTTTCTATCCAGTATTGCCAGTGAGAGTTGAGACTTAAAACAGATCTTTTGTGCCAAATACAAGTAGAAAACTGACCACTGAAACAGTGACGATTGTCAGGAGATCTTAACTTAAACTCTTGCCTTCGCACGATGGGGAGTTTATGTCTCAGCAATGAGTCTGGACTGACGTGAGCAGGCATTCCCAAGACAATGCAAAGTCCTACTCTGTAACATTTCATTTTGATCTGTGGTGTTGGTGGTAAATGTGTCACTTCACTGGCAGTGCAAATCCAAAACGCTTCGGAAAATTCTCTCTACGGGACCCGTCCAAACTTCATACGTCAATGCACTAAGCAAGAAAAACCGTCTACAGCTAAAGAATCTAAGCATGCATCTGTTTTCACCCTTATAGAAAAAGTTTTGCAGTTCCTATCCAAAAGATACCAAGAGCCCAGTCTTCCTTAGAAGCCAAATGTAACCTCCACCTCATGGCCTTTTCAGTAACATGATTCACAGGTGTAGCCACGCTGATCACAGTGCATCCATAAAATCCACCGCGCAGGGGAAATTTAACAGTCAATTACAAAGAAAGCACTGCTTTTAAACTGTTGAAAACGTACGTTTTTCAAGGCATTTGTGAATTGAAAACTCTGCTACACACCAAGTCTCAACAGTTGCTAGAATCTGAGGCAAAAACACACAAAGGGACAAGATCACATCGTCATTGTCTTGTCTTTGGTGGTTTACGATTTTGCCAAAAGTAACACCAGAGATGCTACGTTAAAGTCTTTAAGAAAATTGCAACAGAGTAAAAAATTACATTCGGATAGGTTATAAACATCGACTGGAACTCTCGATAGGACGTGACGTTGTTGTGTTACGTACAAGCGGACATTCAACCATATTCTGTAGAAGCGTTGTGGATGTTCTTTCTGTGTTCCTCTGTAATACACTGGAGTGTCCTACCAAGAGTTCGACGCCATACACATTCCGCTAAAGCTGATACGCTCAGCATACTGAACTCTCCCTTGCGATAGTGCGGCCGCTTAACGGGATAAGGCCTAAGAAGTGAAGCACCAGAAGCTAGTTGCTAAAAAGATGGAGAAGGTGCAGCAGAATTGAGCTTGGTAAGGAGGTGACCGGTGACAGAAAAGCCTGGGGAACCTTGGGAAGGAAAACGGGGCTGTGTTCCAAATCTTTTACTGCCTCCTCTTCAAACCTCAGCAACGCCCGGGCCCTACGGCTAAATCCTAATCCGAAGAAAAAAATCCTTTCGCACAACGCCACTAAGAAGACCTTCTCAAATGATTAAGTGAAGGGCGGAAGTTACCAAACACAGACCAATTGGAACACAGCCGACACAGCAAAACTGTAAAAGGGGCACAAAGAAGTGTTATGTGGATCAAAAAGACAAAATTCGAAGCTCAAACAGTTAATATGATTATTAATGACTGCTAACAAAATCTATTGTACTGTAGCTACACTGCTCCAAGTGTATATAAAGATACACCAATACAACCATTTGAGTACAAATATGAATAACACGCAAAGCACATTTTTCAAACACATATTTAAAAATGTCCAAAACGCCAAATTCCCTAATACGGAAAAAAATAAACCATAACATGTTTGTGCTAACATGTAAGACTTCAGTTTCTACATATTCCAAACAGGTACACTTGGGCGTCTTCATTACTGTAAGCTCGCCTCTGAAAATCTGCTACCACTGTTGTACCAGTACTCACACACACACACACACTCTCTCACACACACAGATTGATCAAAGTTTCTTCAACAATCACCTTTTCATACACGTATGCTCACTTGCACAACCGTCAGTCACTTTTTATAAGCAAATTCAAGTGTGAGCAGTTCGTCTTCATGTTTCTCTAAGCTTCTCAAAAGTCCTGTTCAATTCCAGTGCACAAGAAACTGCCTATATACAACAATTCATTCTCATGGCTCTGAAAAAAGCAGACAAATGTACAAATCAGTGCCTTTTTTTTTTAAAATGTGAAAAGGGTGCTTGTAAAAACAACAACAATAAGAAGAAGAAGAAATCTTTAACAACTGGCAATTACTTTAAGGTCACCTTCATCGACCATCGCTTTATAAACCAGGGGAGCCCGACTCAGGTCCTCAATTCCTTGAGTCATGCACAGTGGGACGATTTCTCTCACCCAACACTTCCACATAATGACCCGAGGAGATAAAACTGTACAGGACTGTAATCATACAGGACGGCAGTCAGGCTCCCCTGCTCTAAAGCCTTCCCTTTTTTTTTTTTTAACATTTATGTGGAGAATCCAATCACAGACTGTGGGTTAATGATTCACACTAGTTACACAGTGATGCTTTCACATGAAAAGTTGGAGCAGCACTAATGCATGAACAGTTTGTCTCAGAGTTTGTACGTTCAATTAGCAACACATTAAGCTACTGCACGATTTCCAACTTCAGAGGATTAATATTGTAAACAGTCGTATTATTGAGAATGAAGGCGAACAGTTAAATAAATATTCACAGAAAGTTTGACTTGGTAAAAAGCAGATCCATTTCCCCACTGGGAGCGTGACCGTATTGAGCACTGCTCCCTCTTCAGGCTGGGGGGACGCATCACAAGTTACACCGCGTTGTCTTCTGTGGGCGGCTCGGCGTTGGGGGGCTGGAGGAGCGTTTGCTGAACTGTAAAATGAAAGCAGGTTAGTCAGTAAGGTTATCACATGCAACGGCAACGGCTGCAACGAACTTATCCACATACATCAAGACAAAACGTCTAACAGGCACATATCCTGTGTGTCTACTTTTTTTTATGTGACTATCCACAAGTTCCTGTGTATTTAATTCACTGTGCTGCTTTTGTTCTTGTCCTGTATTATAACAAACTAATAGCACATTATGTAGTCCTCCGTGTTTTGTTTTATCTTGGGACGCTTCCATATGGAAAGATTACGTGACTTAACTTGTGCATACGACACCTTGAGATTTTGTCAAACTCAGTATGATTAGTAGATGTTGTTGAAGAAAAGATTTTATTTTTATACGCAATATGGACGCAAATAACAAGGTGCCAACAAGTCAGAACCAGGACCAACCAAACAGCTTGTCTCATTTATGAAGCAGGATTTGAACAGATTCATTCGTACATCATTTGTGGGAGCATTTAGAAATTTAGTATGAATGAAAATCCTGTTAGTTCATGTCCTACACGTGCTTCTCTTCTGAGGTTTGTGTAAATGTATGTAAATTTATACTAACTAACGTGACCCTCGATTGATTAGCTTCAAATTTTACACCTGGCATGGGTTACGGCAATTTTTGAGTAAATAAAATGGATTAGGCCGTCAAGTCTGAATCATACTCATTTCACTTGGTCACGTGGATTTGATAAACATTCTGCGTAACAATCATTTCATATTAATAATTAAATAGAAATAATAGAAAAGCCGAGGAAGGCTGTTCAGTGCAATGACTAAACTGGAAATTAGGCCCCTGCGAGATTAATACATCTTAGTTTAAGAAAGAACGGATATATAGAGATCAGTGTGAATATTTTTGGAGGATGAATTTTTAATGCTGTGCAATTATTCGGAGCCGTTCTTGAGCATGTTCAAGTTTTGTCAGTGAACATTGCATTTCTTGCTACTGGCACATTTCAGAAAGAGTTATGACTGATCTAGTATGTCTCGACCTACAATGAACCAGATAATCTCTAGTGTGTTTATTAACATGCCAGTATGACCGTCTGTCCCAAAGACACTTAAAATAATATAAAATAGCAGTTTCCCTGTGCAATGTGTGAATTTCAGTGATCACCTAGGTACAGTATCCTGGTCCCCCCTCCATTTTCAAATAATGTAAAAGAAACCTTTTTTTTTTTTCATTTACACCTAATTAACATTTTCTCTCATTTGTCTCCATGTGCTTTTACACTGATAAATAATATGTTGTCAGACTGATATCTCTGGTCAGCCAATGTCCGCTGATGTCCATCATACATCTGTCTAATGGATTCTGCCCCTCTTTAGTGGAGTAGTTTAAACCATCTTGCTAACAATGATTAAAAAGACAAAGACATCCAAGCTCTACCTTGAGGCTCCTGAGCCACGACGGCTTCTGGATTCTCTGCTTTAACCATATCTGCATTCAGACTCTCTGTGAAGGAAGACAGTGGCGGTGAGGTACACCTTTAAGAGCCAGGACAAACAGTCTGTATGACGATAAAGTGCTAGCTGTTTGTTCTTACGCTGTATGCTGAAGCAGAACTTCTTCTTCTGGTAAGAGATATAGCTGCTGACTGCACCAACCAGTGCCATGGCGACAGCACTTACAATACCAGCGATGGTGCCAGTCTCTGCCATGGTGTCTAAAAAAGGGTGAACAATTTAGGGGAAATAATCAGAAAGCTTTGGGTCACTTGGAAATTCTTCTGGCTTGTTATACTGTCTAATAAAATGCTTGAAAAGGAAGGTTCAATGTTTGATTTTAATCAACACTATACTGGAATAAGGGTACAATTCTTACGATAATCACCTTCATCAGGGTCCACATCACCTGAAAGAATGATCAGATTTTTTTCACTTAACCCTTTATTGGACAAAGAAACATATTTAGTAACTTTAATGGACATCCAAAATGGGCCCCCAAGCCCCTGCCTGAGGTTGTAGGACCAAGTGGATTTCTCCCATCCTAAATAAATGTTCCTTTCTGTTTATATATGTGTTTTTCTTTATATATATATATATATATAAGTAAAATAGGCCAAGCAGGAAGACTTTGATTCCAAAACATCATTCATTACAATGTGTCAAAGGTATATGGCAGAAGCAGTGCATCGTTTCATAATTTTCAAAATTACAAGCACAATATTCAGGCACAACATGAGCGAGCTGAAGTTGGTTTGGGGTCAATATCTTGAAAAGTATGGGAGAAGAAGCATGGCAAAAAAGTGGCCACACTAATAACCAATGTTGACACCATCACTAAAATAAAAATGAGCAAATCAATACCTTAATCACCATGTTTGGCATATTTGGCAAAATTCAGAACTGAGGCTGTTTTAATATATACAGTGAACCCCCGCAATACCGCAGTTCACCTCTTGTGGGTTCAGTGCATCGCGGATATTCAAATTTTTATTCGTGGAATTTTTTTGGCTTTCGCAGGACTCTGTAATATAAAATATTATTCAAAAAATGTTAATTCAAACATTAAAAGAACATTTAAATCAAAATAAAACAATATGCATTGTATTTCATCAGCGGATGAAAAGTGAAAGTGGCTGTGTAAACCACTTCCGCTTCAGCTCGTGAACAGGAAGTGACCTCACCGGCAGTAAGTACG
>JAQMCW010000001.1:10887618-10904588 GCA_030068335.1 Chrysichthys cranchii
GCCTCGGTGTGTGTGTGTGTGTGTGTGTGTGTGTGTGTGTGTGTGTGTGTGTGTGTGCGTGCGTGTGTACAAGAACGCAAGTTTATTTTTGTGTGCATGCCTATCAGATGTGGTCAGAAGAGTTTCGGAGGAATGTTCGCAACCAGAATGTGTAGCGAACGCAGAGCTACAAGCACTGAGGCAGAATGATCCTGTGTACTCATAATCAATATTAAAAATCCCAGTCAGCTGCAATGTAAATCCCCTTAATACTTAATGATAACCAGTCATGTGTGTGTGTGCATGAGTGCATGTTTGGCTGCCTTTCATTGGAAAGACCAAAGCTCTCAGTCCTGACGCAGTACATAATCTACTGAAGTAACGCTCGTAATTCAGGGTGTGAATATCTGTTATGTCGTCTTGGCTGTGCATTTGGCCGAAGAGAACAGACGTGGACTTGCGCGCACATGCACTTTATCTTGGCGGTTGACAATCTCTCAACATTTTTCTAACTGGCTTATTTGAAACTCGAAGAAAACGAAATTGCAACTCTGAAGCCTCTGGTAATGTGCAGCATGAGCATGAGCATGCATACAGCTGATTGTGTTGCAGGCCAAACGTCTCTTAAAGCATTCGCATGTTATGTACATGGAGTTCTGGGAACTATAATGTTGTGGGAAGATGGCCATGATGAGCCTGCTTTCACCAGTAAGGTTCCAGTTCCTTTTCCTGAGCCAGCAGCTGATCTAGATCTGGACATTTATTCCTGTACAAATTGTCCTGGTGGCCAACAGGATTCGTATTGCACACCATGTTGATAAGTGAAGACACTTTCCTAATTGTGATAAAACAGGGATATGGACATGGCTTATTTATAGAATCAGTGTGCGGAGAAGGGACCTCCGTTTTACTGGCAAATGCAACATAGTGAGGGCTTCTCCTGGCTCAGAATAATTAGAAACGATTACAAACCTGTTGCCCTGAGCATATTTAATGTCCACGGCAGTGTAATATGTATACACATGCTGATGGAAGTGAAGACAAACGTACAAGCTGTAAAAACCTCAGCAGTGGTTACTTTGATGCTGTTTATCGAGAAGTTCGTCTGATTGCACAGTGCTGTGGCTTTCAGTGGTCGAAACACAGAATGGCTTCTAATAAGCTTCTGATTCAGGGGGAAAAGTATTAGTGATGTGCGTTCGTGTATTTCATATGCAGGGTTATAGTAGGTGTGTTAATGTTCTTCCTCTCAACACCACTGAAGAATAAGGCCGTACTTTACCCAGCATGCCTCAGGTAAAGCCTCAAGTCCAGGGAGTAGCTGAAGACTGCTGCAGCTGCTTCCTATAAGGTTTTGATGTCATGGTGGAGTTTTGTGCTTTTTCATTATGACTGTTTTTGGTCACAGTAAAACGGCAGCTAAGCTGAAATGTCCTGAAATGCCATGCTCTTACAGTGGTTAGATGTACACCTCCAAGTCTCTCTTTCTCTCTCTCGGTCTCCCTCTCTCTCTCTCTCTCTGGTTCGATCTCTCTTTCTGTATGTCTCTGTCTCTTTGTCTCTCTCTCTCGCTCTCTCTCTCTCTGGTTCTTTCTCTCTGTCTCTATGTCTCTGTCTGTTTGTCTGTCTCTTTGTCTCTCTCTTGCTCTCACTCTCTCTTCCCCCTCTACACCTGTGCTCTTGTTTTCTCTCATCCCTTCACTTTTTTTTCCCATTTCTCTCTGGATGTCTGCTCACTTTCTCTCTCTCTCTCTCTCTCTTTCTCTCTGGTTCTATCTCTCTTTCTCTATGTCTCTGTCTCTTCGTCTATCTCTGGTTCTTTGTCTCTTTCTCTATATCTCTGTCTCTTTGTCTCTCTCTCGTTCTCACTCTGTCTCCCCCCACTATACCTGTGCTCTTGTTTTCTCTCATCCCTTCACTTTTTTTCCATTTCTCTGGTCTGCTCACTTTCTTTCTTTCTCTCTCTCTCTCTCTCTCACACACACACACACACACACACACACACACACACACACACACACACACACTCTCTCTCTCTGTCAGCCTTGATAAATGGATCTTCATTTGGCCCCTCATCACCCTACTCAGATTAAATTGGGAAAATGAGACCCTGATTGATTTTCTTATACACAGATGGGTCTTGCTGTTAGCCACTGTGTCTGGGTAAGTGTGTATGTGCTGTCAGTGATGTACATAGGCGCTGACTGGTCTAGATCAGGAGAGGGAGGAAGGAAGGAGTTAAAAATAAATAAATTAATACAGGCATCAGCGAATGCTAAGGTTTTAATAGTGCACAGTTGCTTTAGCATCAATACCAAGGTTTTGGCATAATCTATTTAGATTTCTGATAGAAAACAGTTCTGGACAGCTCTGTGAAATATAGTGACGTGAACAATTTACACAGTTTTTCCCTTTACCCCAGTTATACTTGATCCGCCAAGTTGTTTCTGAATTTTTTCATTAGTTGAAGCTATGAGGTTAATGTGAATAATAAGTAAGGGAAGTGTATAGGTGCTCGTTTACATCATGAAGGCTGTTTGCGTAAATCTTACACACTGTCCTTTAAAACTGTGCCACAGTCGTCCGTGACCTGCAGTCCCTGCTCTCTACGCCAACGCTAGCAACACTAACCAATCGTGGGCACCTGTGAGCTCATGTATGTTCAAGAGGGACCATAGTGCTTACCTCTGTGAGTGATGCAACTGCTGGCTTCATGTGTCACGGAGGATACACGGGCTAGTCTTCACCCTCCCTGGTGGCTGTTGTGTGATAAGTGCTAACAAGTGGGTGGGACATGATAATGACTTCAACCTGCAAGGAAAATGGTGTCAAATTACATACAAAAAAGTGACTGAGATGGCAGTGCAGTCCCAATTCATTCTTAATATGCTTTTATTCTGTTTTAATTTAGTTGCTCTATATATATATATATATATATATATATATATATAGCTATAGCTATAGCTAAGTGAAGTCTTTTTAAGGTTAGTTTGTAATAATGTACACATGGAGGTTGCATGGTGCTAAACTGGTTGATTTTAATTTCTATAGGCTTGTTGGTTCGTTTATTCCTTCAGACACCAAACATATCAACTGGATCAAGAAAGCTCCAGACGTGAGGATACATCCTCCGCTGTTTAAATGTTTGGCTTGTATTCTGTCTCAATTGTAAATCACTTTGGATTGTGACGAAAATCTAATAAGTCCACTGGGCTAGTAGTCATGCTTTGGGATTTCACCTCCTCATCATTCCTGTTTGTGTGTGTGTGTGTGAGTGCGAGACAGAGGCTCTGGTGAATGAAGACCCTGTGGGAGCTGCGTACTATCCCAGATCTTCTGTTTGACAGATCATTAATCACAGCAGAGGAACTGTACGTTCAGTTGTGGGGCTGAGTGACTGTGTGCATTTGATCTCACTAATATTTGTATTCCTGTTTGGCAGAGATACATAGTTCTGTATACGCTTGTGTATGTTCTCAGTCTGCATTTGTAAATCACAGAACCAGGCGTCTGGCCAACCTGCACAAAAAAAGCACACGTCATTGCCGACTCGTCGCTGTGCCACCAGCGAGCGGAGCTCAGAATAGCGTTGAGCAGAATATTTGCAGGTTTAGGAGGATGAACCTGCTGCTACTTGTTTGGTGATTCTCAGGCATCTGAGAAAACGCACACACTCTCACTGACTCGTTCACGTGGTCTCAAAGCGGGCCAGGTTTTGTTTGTTCTCCTGTGAGGTGTGTGTTCAGCTGATTCAGGATGCAGGACAGGCTGAATAAACACTGTGGACATGCCTTTAATGTGACCTACACAGTGATGCTGTTAACAGAGGTGTGTATGTAATAACATGGGAGTAATAAAGGTGTTTGGATAAATAAGAGAAGCTACTGGTCTCATTGCTTCATGGTGAGGACTTATAGCCTTCATTCTAACATTCCCTCCCACACACACACACACACACACACACACACCCCGAGACACTAAGAGATTAATACCATATGGAGGATGTCACTGATTTGAAGGGGTGATGTGTTACTTGGAGAAGCTTGGGGTCGACGACATGTTTGGCTCCATGCTTACAAACTCGCTCTCACAGTGTGATTGTAGTTTTGGTTCACATTGTTGTCATAGGAACACCAGAAAAACCTCTAGCTGCCATGGTGACCCAATAAAAAGTATGGTTAGGTGAGTTTGCAGCTTCGCTTGAACAAAAAGAGGAATAAAACACGAGAAGTTCATTTCTTGTTCAGCTCTTTCTCTATCTCTCTCTCTCTCTCTCTCTCTCTCCCCACCACCCTCCTTCTCATTTTCTCACACGATACACACACACACACACACACACACACACACACACAAAAGAATGGGTCCCAGTAAGATGCACATGTATACTATTATTGTTATGTAATACAGTTGCAGTTTAAAGGTGCATAAGATTAGTCTTTTATTTCGTTATTAAGTCTCTAACACTTAGGTGGTTTTGACATTTGAATGATTTTATTTTTTACTCCTATAGCAAACTCCCTTATCTGTTCTCATGTGTCTTTTAAAATGACAGACAGGAAGTGCATCCAAACACAAAAATATGCAATCTGGAAATCAGTTTTACAAACAGGTATCCTCTGAGAATAAACATGTTTTTGCTTAGTCACGCCTTAATTCATTTTTTCATGTGGCTCTACATCCGCATGTCCTTATGGTTTTATTTGTGCAAGTAAGGAATGAAAAAAAAAAATCGACTACTGCATATCAAGTCCCACTAGCGCACATTTGTGACCCCAGTGTAAGATTTCTCAATAATTTTTCATGTGGAACACTCGCAAACCTGTTTGCGGTACATAAACATGAGGAAGTACGCAACAAAGACCTAGCCGACCCTCCCAGTTTGCCCAGTTTGTGTTATGCAGATGAATTAGTGATATTGAGCACGTACCATGTACAGAGAGAGATGTGAACATTCTCTCGCCCTTTTTTTAAAATTGATACTTAACTCTTGCCATTAAGGTTCCTGTCTCTTTCACTTTCTCTCATCTTCATTTTTCCCTCCCACTCATCTCTTTTAACTTGATATCTTCCCATTGTCTCTTCAGAGCTTTTTATGAATCCTCATGTTCATTTCTGTTGTTCCTTTAATCAGATCCCCCTCTCATAGCTTTCCCCCCACAATTAACTCAGACTCTTTGTCAACTCTCCATGTCTCTGCCACTCTCCCTTGTTCCCTCTTTCTCACTCTGCCGATGAAGGTTTAAAGCACTATAAAAGTCTGTCGATCTGCCAGCATTTACTAATGCAAATGGTCTTGTTAATATTGAATTTACAACAACAGACATAGAGCAAGAACCGGGGACAACTATATGTCCATGCACGCACACACACACACACAACTGAAAGCAGATTTTTAAAATGTATGTATTTATTTATTTGACAAAAAACTGCAGCTTTCATTCAAAAATGTAAGAGGAACTTTCTTACGAGGAAAGTAAGACGCGCGTGTGTGGGACAGAATTATTCAGTTTGTCAGTTGGTCAAATGTAAAGTGTCAGGAAACCACACCCATTCATAGTCATTTCAGAGCACAGGACGCATTCCTGTATATTCAGACTCGCATGACCGACTTACTTTGTGAATATCACAACTGACGCCGACTGAAACTCTAAAGTTGACTAACATACAGCCATAGCACACACTTCATTCACTTAATTGAAGTCTTCCCTGCTAATGCTAAGCAAAAAGCTAGCATGATCTAATCTCTAAATTAAACATATTTTTAAATGATAAAGGTTCACAAGGTGTGTGCACAACTATTTCGTTTCAACCGAAATTAAACCAAAACTCGAACACAGCATCTCTTGCCAGGTTCCTGGGTCCAGTTGGCTAATTAGCTTTTTTTGTTTTAAATGTTGTTTATTAGCATGCCTTGCTGCTTGACTAGCCTACTAGGTTATACCAGATAAATGTTCAATCTGGTAAATCAAATGTAACATATTTTATGATTGAGACAACATTTCTACCATTACCAGTAACCCACATATTATAAAAATGTTTTAATGCCAAAGAAGTAATTAGGAATAAACGTCACTATGGCCGCACTCTCATTACTTAGCTTGTTGCTAGCACATGTTATTTGTAGATACAGGTAGGATTTCACTAGCAAAGTGTAAAAAAATTACATTGTCATATTTTTAATAATAACATAACTAAGTAGCTAAATATACCGTAACAGTCTGGGTTTAGTTTATCTTCAGCATTGGCTGAGGTAACTAGCTAGCTAGCTTAGCATACAGGTTCTGTGGGAAAGTGTTTCTCGGTACCATTATATGTTCGGATCGTTGAGCCTGTTTCGTGATATCATGCTTCTTGAATTGTTTATTTATTTATTTTTAAATAGAAAAGTCTACAATTAGAGCTGAGGTAACAACAAATTTGATCCCTGTTCTAAACGACATAATTGGATTTAGTCACTCTGTAGGAGTTGGTGTTAGAAACTGGGGGGAAAAAATCACAGTTTCTAAGTTCAGGGATCCTTTAATGTTTCCTCTGCGGTCTTCCTCTTTTCTCTCTACTTTAGACTACCTCTAATGTGTGACCTAAAGCTGTACATTTTGGGATATAGCAGAGTCATGCTACAGTAAGGGCACCTTGTGGACAGAGCTAAGAAGTGCACTAGTCCTAGAAGCTCTTAGGCTAGCTTATTGTTGAAAAAGTGACATTAAATCTGCTCCAAACGTATAAATTGACAAAATAGTTATACACTACCCACCCCCTACTAATAAAGTTGTCAATCAGTGATGGCTCTGGAACATGAGGGTGAAATGAGATGATTTCACACAGTCTTCCAAGCCTGGCAGCACAAAGTTAGAAACCACACACACACACACACACACACACACACACACGTACACCAGTAATTCTTCATTTTCTGTGTTTCTGTGAGTGAGTAGATTTTTCTCTCAGACTGCTGAACCTCTGTCAGCTGCAGGAAGGGGAAAGACAGACAGAGAAAAAGAGATCTCTCTGACAGCTCTTCATCTAAGAAGAGGGAGCAATAAAGACGCAGAGATGAGATATGAGCATGAGAGATTGTGAACGAGACGGAAAGTAGCGTGCTACATGGAAGGAAAAATGTTCTGGAGTGTTGGGGGGAGACCGATGGTGTTATTTTCACACTTGCTTAATGCAAATAGCTTGGCAGGGAACGTGAAGATTTTCACCACAGCTATTTCTACCCCTCACGCTGAATTACAATTAGACACGTTGCAACACATACACCTCTCTCTCAATCTCTATCTCGCTCTCTCACACACACGTACACATGCTCTTTCTCACCGATCAAGCTGTCATGCTGTATTTAGAAAATCAGTGTTTAGCTTTAAATACAGCAACCCTGCATCTGTAACATTTACTTCAACATGAAATAGTATACTTCAGCGGTACTGGAATTCCAGTAAGTATCTAATAATCAATCTGTTTCTTCTGCCCTGCAGAGTCTTTAAGAAGTCCAGCCCCAACTGCAAGGTAATTTTAATTAACGAATGTGTGTGTGTGTGTGTGTGTGTGTGTGTGTGTGTGTGTGTGTGTGTGTGTACACCTGATGGGCTCTTCCCATTCTCTGTATGGTCTGTGTTGCTTTCTCTTTTTCTTCACTATTTAGTCCTTTTGGGTATTCTATCTGTTTTGTCTCAGTGTCTCTGTGTATGATGGAGAGCTCTGTGTGTTTTGCGTTTATGCGTGTGTGTGAGTGTGAGATGTCTTTTGTGATCTCACTCGGTTTGGCAGGGTCATCTACAGGAAGGGTGTGGAGTGGTTTGGGGTCAGTTTAGAATGATTCAGACTTTTGTTGTATAACTGGGGTGTGTTGTGTGTTGTGCGTGTGTGTTGTGTGTTTGTGGATGTGGTGAATAATTCCCAATAGGAACATTAACCAGTCTGATTTGCTTCCTTCTTGAACGTTTAAGTGACCTCAAATGACTTGTGTTTTTTCTCCTCCTAGCTTACAGTCTACTTGGGCAAAAGGGACTTTGTGGATCATCTCGATCATGTGGATCCAGTTGGTGAGTCTGAAAGAGCCTGTACTGTGGAAAAAAGAAAAAAACCTTGAAGCTAATTTAGTGATGTTGACAATTAAATTTTCTTTAGCAATACCAACCTGCTTGATTGGCAGAGATTTAGATTAGGCACCGTTTAGATTTGTTTGGTTCATTGGTTGTTCGTAATTAGTTCGTTTTCAGTTCTGAACTCGATCACCAGTTGGACACACTTTGCTGTAAATTTTATCTTCACAAATTATTGGAATTATTTTGTCTAGATTGATAAAAAATTAGTTAATGTTATACCACAGAAAATATATACAAGACACACACATACTTTCAGTAGCTGCTTTATCCTGGTCAGTGTAGCTGGGGCCTTTCCCAGGAATCCTGGGAGGTGAGTGTACACCATGCATGTATGGTTCTTGCTGTAAGAGAGACATTTTTGTACCAGAATATGAAAAAGCTTTTCTGGATTTCTGAGTGATGCAACAGAAAAGCATTTGTCCTGTCATCCATTGATTGCAAGTTTGAAACCCGATGATGCCATCTGTGGCCAGGAGTCCAACAATGCTAAAAGGGTGACCTGAGTCATTCACTGGCATTTGTGACCTCCTGAATGCAGAATGGAGAGGATGGTCCTTTCCTCAGAGTGTGTTACACTGCCCCGTGATGCAGCATGAGCAACAGTTCAAGAACATTGAACTGTTGGCAGCTTCACGTGTCCCAGAGGAGGCACGTGTTTTCGGATGGGAATGGGCCAACAACAAAAAAATAAAATAAAAATGCTAAAACAATTTCAATTTATAAATATTATAAAAACAATTAATCTTTGAAAAAGCTGATCTTTTTCTTAATGAGGGTCAAAACATTATGGCTTAATATCGTAATCACAGAAATGTCAAAGCGAAACCTATAATTCCAAGATCTCAACATGAATAGCTAACGTAAATATACTCCAATAAAGGCTCACGTCTGTGTTATAAAAGTGGAATTACTCTCAAGTCCATTGTTATTTTAATCCGCATTCTGGTCAAGGTGAATATTTGAATAGAGAGTGTGGATCATTTCTTGTATTTGCATGCAAGTCAGAGTCAGTGTAAGGCTACAAACTTTTTGTCCCTTGAAATATTTACCATCCATCAGCATGCTTTAAGCAGCAGGACAAGTTCACATCCTCAAGTTCACAAGTAATACGTTTGATTTTCTCCAACACCTCTTCCCACCACTGAAGTGCCTGTGTGTCTCACTGTTGTCATGGCAGCAAATCTAAGAAGAAACCAATTTAGTTGCATTAGAGAGCGATGGGAGTTTCACTAATGAAGATGATTATAACATACCTGAATGTGCGATGAAGAGTTTGAGTTCCAAATCTCAGGTTTTGTAATTATCACCTTTTTACAAGGTGATTGTTGTAATTGTTGCCTCCTTCACTGAAACACATTGTGCCGGTGTGCGTGCACTTAAGCAGAGCTGGGAAACAGCAGGCATTGTCTGAGCACACTTGTATTTAGCTGAGTGCAATTAAGATATGAGAATTAAAGCATTGCATATACTTGAACAAATGTGTTTAGTGCAAGTTCTTTCTATCAAGTGGCTTGTATAAATTCATTAACACCTTTAACAGCTCGATGTTTGGATTGTATTCTCTCTGGTGGAAGATGATAAGCATAAAAGGGTTCACTGTAATTATATAGCCAAACACTGGTCAAGCATATGAAGTGGATTTCTTTTCTTTTCGCCTGGACGCAGTTTGACCGATGAGAATGTTTAAAACTATGATGGAGTCAGTCTGGCCAAGACCTTCAATGATTTATTGGAGCAGGGTGTAATTTCCTAAAGCCTGTGAGATCTAAGACACCATAAATATAAATATGTTTCACCAATACAATGTGGAAATAGTATTCTTTGTTTACTGTTCAAACTTGCCTAGGCAAAGATCATGGTTTGTATGAGGTTTAAACATACTGTGGTTAAAAAAAAATCATCAAGTCAAAAGTAATCAGTCTACCTAATGAAGCTTAAATCCTTGCTACCTGTGTGTTTATTTTTAATCTTGTGCAGTGAATGTAAATCTTTGATCATGTTGACTCTGACTCACAAAATGGCCATAAATTTATGCACCAGTTTGCTGTAGTCAGAATAAAACCATTAAATGCAAATTTCTCCCTTTTCATGTTTAAGGGGTAAGCAGATTATTTGAACTTGTGGTCGAGATGCACGCAAAAGAGAAACATATATTTTTGCTCAGGGAAGTCTGTAGTATTCGGAACTGTATAAAGTAAAACAATGTCAATATTTCGCCACCTGAAGCTTTTCCAAGGCAGCGTCATATAGAAATGCTATGAAATATGTTATGCTGTTGCCATAGTGCTGTATGTTATGAAATATGTCAGTAAATTAGCCATTATTTTGTTGTGCCCCCTGTGCTTCTCTAAGAGGCTGTGGCTATAAATTGAACATGTGACTGTAAACTATATCAGGGCTTATAACTGAACACATTTTTCTAGTACATAGGACTGAAATATAAATTAATAAATGTTCAGACATTGGGTTTGGTGTGAATATAAATGAGTATACTGTATGCGTGGGTATTTGTGTTTTAATATTCATCATTGTCTGGAATGTCATTTTGATTGATTTTTTTTTTTTTTTTTTTTGGATATTTTGGGTCCAGTGTTTCTCAGACTCAAGTTTGTAGCACTGAATGGCAAGAAATATTAATTTCTGAAAAACTGAATGTATGCTGTTATGCTCAACCATTTCTTCCTGTTATGTGAGTTTAGATGGAGTACTTTTGGTCGACCCAGAATACCTTAAAGACAGAAAAGGTGAGTGATTTTTTTTAATCAAAATGAATTGTCAACAATCCAAATATTTGCCTAAACCTCTCCCCTAAATATATCTAAAGTTGCATCTTCTATTTTTTTTTCTCTCTCCTCACTTCCTGGTCAGTGTTTGTGACCCTGACATGTGCATTTCGTTATGGCCGAGAGGATCTGGACGTGTTGGGATTGTCCTTCCGAAAGGACCTTTACATCTCTACCTTCCAGGCTTTTCCTCCGCTGCCAGACGAGCGCAAACCACTCAGCCGCCTACAGGAGCGCCTGCTCAAAAAGCTCGGCCAGCACGCACACCCCTTTAACTTCACTGTAATTACAACTACTCCCATTAATCTTATTCAGCTACCTGCAGGGTTAGGGTTAGGGTGGCACGGTGGCTAAGTGGTTAGCACTGTCGCCTCACAGCAAGAAGGTCCTGGGTTCGACATGGGTGCCTTTCTGTTTGGAGTTTGCATGTTCTCCCCATGTCCGTGTGGGTTTCCTCCGGGTACTCCGGTTTCCTCCCACAGTCCAAAGACATGCACAGAGGGAATTAGACTAATTGGCTACGCTAAATTGTCCGTAGGTGTGAATGTGTGTGTGAATGGTTGTCTGTCTCTGTATGTTGCCCTGTGGTGGATTGGCGACCTGCCCAGGACGTACCCTGCCTCTCACCTGAAGTCAGCTGGGATTGGCACCAGCTTCCCCCCACATCCCTGAGCAGGATTAAGTGTCAGATGATGAATAATGCTGAATCCAAATGTGTCAAAATATCAGTAATGTTTTATTCCTGTTACACCACAGCAATGTTGTAGTTTTAAATACCTGCATGTCATAGTTACATCTAATGTTGTGGAATGTTTTATTAGCTGCTCTTTTGTTCGCTCTCTCTTTAGTTTAATAAAATCATCATCATGCAATTGGTCACATCACTGTGAAACCGATCGTAAAAATCTGCCGTCTTTGCTGTGGCGGAAAACTTGCAGTTAGAGTTTTGAAATTATGCTTGAACCTCTGCCTCTGATTTGAAGTGCTGACACTGGAGAGTCTTTTTCATAAATGCTAAATAAACTTCACCACATCAATTATTATTATATATAGAAAAAACAAAAAACATATACGGTACCTATTTTAATCTAATATAGGAAAAAAAGAAACACATACACCTTAGTTTTTAAAATAGCGTGCTCTTCATGGCCATTTAGCAGGCTTGAAATGATTGTATTAGCATGTGTATAAAAATGAAAGCATTTGAGAAAGGTTCTTAAAAAAAACCTAGCAATCGAACATGCTGTCAGAGCTGCTGTTATGGGAAATTAACAACTTTTGAACAATCGGATTAGAGAATTCATCCGTATACGATGTATGTAATATGTGATTGATTTTTTTTTTTTATCATTGATTTGGATTAAAAGGATTTAAAACACCTTTCACTGAAAATCAAAAAAAAAAAATGTGATTCACGCCCCAGTAAGCCTTCGGTTATATTTTTGCACAAACACGTTTTCCAGTTGTTTCTGCTGTAAGGAAATTCTTATCTGTGGTAATCACTCAAATGCTGCGTAGGCAGCAGATAGAGACCAAAATGCAAAATGTTAGAATGGTCCCTGTTCCTTGATTAAAAACAGTTTTTTTTTTTTTTTTTTTGTTTTGTTTTTTTAGGTGTAATACTCTACACCTAGATTTATTTGCAATATTGTGTGCATGTCCACTGTCAGTGAGAGAATGTTCAGTCTGTCTGCTGTTTTTATTTTAGATTCCTCAGAATCTTCCTTGCTCAGTCACTTTACAGCCAGGACCAGAGGACACAGGCAAGGTAAAGACGCACATTCTCGCTCTCATGTGGGCTTTCTGGCCTTACACTTTTATCACTACTAATATATCCTGACTTTTCCTCCCTCAGGCATGCGGTGTAGACTTTGAGATCAGAGCTTTCTGTGCCAAAACTGTGGAGGAGAAGATTCACAAGAGGTGCAGCACTTTATCTTCACGCTCCTGTACTTGCCAGGCACAGTGTAGTTTGTGTGCTCTGTGTTGCTGCTTGGTGTATGTGGGTGTATATGCAGGCCCCAGTGTAAATAGGACTGTGGGTGTAACCTGTTTGTTTATATTTCGGATTTCTGATTTGTAGTGATGAGCAGACTATCGAGCTCTGTGTGTATTTTGTGTAGAAACTCTGTGCGGCTGGTGATCCGTAAGGTGCAGTATGCTCCAGAAAAGCCAGGACCACAGCCTATGGTGGAGACCACACGCAGCTTCCTCATGTCTGACCGCTCCCTCCACCTGGAGGCTTCTCTCGACAAAGAGGTGTATAAACAGACATGCAAACATGCACATTCATGCACACAGTTACCACTGCTTGATATTTGCAAGCATATTTTGCATATGGATGCATATTTACATGCTGTATAAGAGCGTCAGTGGTCACAGACATGCAAAAGAATACATCTCAAGCCAAATTTGAGCTTATTCCTCCATGTTAGAATTATGGTTATTATAATATGAGGCTTCAGAAAGGCTGTGTGGTGCTGTTTGTTAGGGGTTTAGCGATGCTCAGAATGTGATTTGATATCAAACAGCGGTGTCAATACAATACAATACACTGTGTGATATAGCAAAAATAAACCTTGCCTGAATTATGTGCCTTAAGGTACCATTTTCCGAGTATTAAAACATTCAACATTTATAAAATATATAACATAAATACAAATATACAATAATACAATGGAACCTTGGATTGCGAGTAATTTGGTCTGCGAGCAAATATTTTTAATAAATTTTGACTTGGTTAGCGAGCGATGTTTTGCAATACGAGTAGTATTCGTCTGCTGAGCCTCACGTGATCACAACTCCTCTCTCTCACTCACTGCAGGATTGTGGCTTCCGCGCTAGTATGTACTGTTAGTGTGTGTGTCACTATCTGTTTCATGACTATGCAATGTTGCATTTCTGCGAAATCTTCAAAAGGAGGCAAAAGCAGCGATCATTGGATAGTTTCCTTGTTAAAGTCACACGAAAAGAAAAAGATTCCGACAGACCGAGTAGTGAATTGTAGTGAAAGTAACACACAGTAATCCTCCTCTCTCTCCTGCTCTCTTTCATGGATCTGCCCGTGCAGAGCGTGCGTGCAGCACACCCGATTTCCCAATAGCGGTGCATGTCGGACTAATTATAAAGACTATAAATAGACTGACTCATGAACTCTATGTTTGCGAAGCATTAATTTGCATTTCCCCGTGCTATTGCCAAGCCATGTCCTAGTCTTTACCTTGCTCATGTTTTGGCTCTTGTTTTTACTGTAGTTTCCGTGTTTTTGTTGTAGCCTTTGATAATCCAGTTTCCTGTTTCTGACCCTCCCTCACACCAGCCACGATTCTTTTCAAAGCTAAAGTGCAAGTTATTTTGTTTCATGTATATTTACTTGATATTTTGTAAAGTGCAGGTTATTTTGTTTTATGTATTTTTACTTTATATTTTGTATTAATCATTTTTATATAAATATTTCTGGGTTGTGGAACGAATTATCTGAGTTTCCATTATTTCTTATTGAGAAACCCGCTTTGATATACGAGCACTTTGGATTACAAGCACGTCTCCGGAACGGATTATGCTCGCAAATCAAGGTTCCACTGTATATCATTTCAGTAACTGAAACTTTAAAACAGGACAGGGTATTTTTGCTTGATGCATCCAGAAACTTAGCCAAACATATAAATAAAATCTTTATGAAATATAAAATGAAATGTAATGAAACAGAAGCTGTGCAGTAGAATGGAACAATGTGTATTAGAAGCACTGAAGCACAGGGCTTTTTATTTCCCATGTTCTGTCAGCATGTGGAGACCGTGTGTCTTAAAGTTCACAAGACGTGAATGGGTCGTACAAGGCAGACATCATGGCGAGACAAATAAAACCTTGTACATTCTGTTCACTGTGTTTTTCCCCTTGTAAAATCACAACATGTGCTAACTCTATGGATTAGCAGTATTATTTTGCATTTCTAAATGTTGCGTAGCTAAATGTTTTATTGCAACTTTTCTAGCATCAGTGCTACCTCTTCAGTTAACCTTGTGTATATTTCCTGCTTTCTGTGAGTTCTTCTAAGCCGCTTTTCCTCTGTTTCTCTCCCAGCTATACTACCATGGAGAACCCATCAGCGTCAACGTCCACGTCACCAACAACTCCACCAAAACTGTCAAACGAATCAAAATCTCAGGTTATATACATATATATATGTGTATATATATATATATATATTAGATCTAACCCAGATCGCAATGCTGCATGATATAAAATCTTTTTTCTTTCTTGTATGAAAATATATATTGAGTATCTGTTGTCCTGTTTTACAGATCACTGCTTTCTTGCTTAGTATCTGCACCCTTTTTTTAATTCATTGCCCCTGCTTTCTCCGTTTCCCTCCTAACAAGTGGAATGTTGTGTATTCAGAGGCGGCCTTGGGTTAATAATTACGTGTGTTAAAACAGAAACATCTGTTGGTCAGTTTGTTAGTGAGGATGCTGTTGAGTTTTTTAAAGTACTTGAATAGGCGTTTGCCTCCTTTATAGACAGCAGTGCCACAATATTTTAGATAAGTCTGTTTGTCAGCTTTATTGTTAATGGAAATCTCCAGACATTCAGGTGGAATTAGGAGACAGGGGATATTGATAACTTGGGTTATATGGAGGTACAAATTCACTGCTGTTTATTTGGATTGTAGAGCTTGTTTATGGACTTCCTCTGTGTGTGTGTGTGTGTGTGTGTGTGTGTGTGTGTGTGTGTGTGTGTGTGTGTGCGCGTGCACGCTGTCATGAGTGTCTGTGTGTTTACTGTCCAGCTTTGCTAACCCCGCTGCGTGTCCCTGTTCTCTCCCTACAGTGCGACAGTATGCGGATATCTGTCTGTTCAGTACAGCACAGTACAAATGCCCCGTGGCTCAGGTAGAAGCCGAGTGAGTACCCCTTCATCTCCCTTTATCCCTCCTTTCATCTTTCATCCCTTTCTTCTCGCTCACCCCATACTTTATTTTCTGACCTCTTACTCCTCTTGTTTTGAACTGATAAAACGTTATATCCCACTCAATATTCGCCCATTGTTTTTCTCTCCTTTTCTCTTTTCCAGCTCATCTGGTCATATCTTTTTTTTTTTTTTCATTTCCTTTCCTCATCCTGTGTGTATTGTGCTTTGAGAATATAAAGGGTGTAGATGGCATTTGTGTACACCACCCAGGACTGGTTATTGGAGATGCGGTGAAGTAAATCTGGTTCATTTAGTGACACAGGGTCTCGCAGACCATCCCTAGCTTTTGCTCTCATTGCCAGTGCTGCCTCCAAAAGGCCCGTCAGTACTCCGTCACAGCCCCAAAAACCCTAGTATATAGCTCACTGCTGTAGCAACCCCCTCCTAACACCTTTCGCTCTGAGCAACTCTATTGCTTCTACATAAGTTACCCAAACCTTGTGGCCTTTCTCTTATTTTGCAAAATCACAGCAGTTACACCAGCATGTTTTCATTTAGTGCTGATTGTTTTTTCAGAAGAAAGTCCATTTTAAATAGTTTGATCAAGCTGTAGGCGCACTTGCACACTTATTGACATTGGTCGTCATGGTAACAGCTAAGAACGGCATGTCGAGGTTGAATTAAGCTAGTTTTAGAGTGTATGATTTTCACCCTGATTTTGTTGTTGGCAAACAAATTTCGTGTTTATTTCATAAAAGAAATCTTTGGTCATGAGTTGAGTCTCGCTTGTAGTCTCACTGCTACAAAGTTCGTCTAAGATCCGCCAGTAGGAGGATGGTATACGATCACATGAAACTCCCTGAAGAGCTACATGTACAGTAGTGGCAATTATGATGCTTAAACAAAACTTGTTGGACAAAAAAACAAATAACACCATTGTTACATCAGACTCATTTTGATCAATGCTCAATTCAGCACTCCCGTGACTAAAGTAAGTCTGTGGGTTGGCCCCCTCTCTTCTTCCCCTGAGTCATTACGCTTTTTGGACTTTTCTCTTCCTCTGCATGAAGGTGCATATTTAAAGGAACAATCCAGGGGTTTTCATAAGATAAGATAATGTGCTAGTGATAGTCACACGTGAAACACACCACAGCATAGCGTGACACACAGTGAAATTCTTTCTCTGCAT
>JAQMCW010000001.1:10936160-10953660 GCA_030068335.1 Chrysichthys cranchii
CATACAGAGAGGTTATGTTGGATCGCAAAATACAATAAGACAACTGGTCAAGTTGCTTGATCCTGCAGGTGTGTGTGCTTGTCTGAGACTGCAGCTGTGGAGCGGTCGCTTTCTCTCCGAACTAGTTTTGAATGTCGAGTTTAATGTCGACTTTAATCTCGTCATGGTAAAAAAAAAAATTAAAAAAAATCATGTGTGGCCCTAATACTCCATTGAAAAAAAACTGAACTTTTGTTTTTAATAACAAACACATCAGATTTTTGTCCATGTAACATCAGTGTCCAAAAGAAAACACTGTTAAATCCAACCTGATGACAGTCTTTTAACAAACACTGGATAACTTACAACATGACACGTGATGTTTCTTTAAATTAAATAACCATCTACGTTGTCTCATTATGTTCCTCTTTATCACGATTTGTCCAAAATTCTACAAAAGCACTGTTGATGCACCTGTAATAGGAGAAAGGGTTGGGCCTTGCTCATTTTACAGCCATTGTGAGATTTCAGAATGAAGTGTTTCTGTCTATTGTTAGTACCTCTTGTTTAACTGCAGTTTTGGTTCACATCCAGTCTCTGTTAGGACTAAAAAGCACTGTCAAAGCTACAGGTGTGCCAAGATGTGCCCCTGCTACCTAAACTTGCAGTTCTCACATATAGATTTGTCCTTGAAAACATCCATTTCTTTAAGAAAATTGCATTGTTTCATTTTCATAGAGAAAAAAACAATATTAGCCTGTGTGTTATTCCATTTCCAGTTTATTTTGTAGTCTTTAGTATTTATATCAGTGTATTTGTATGTAACGATGAACAAAGCAAATGGTTTAACCTTAGATTTCAGATCTCTTGGTTTCTTTTTATGATTACATGATTTTTGCTTAATCATTTAATCTGATTAATGGTTTACAAAATCATAGGCAGGCAAAGGGGAAGTTCCTCTGATCTAGTATTTAATATTGGGTGCTTCACAGTATTAAGACTTACTGCATTTATGTTGGTTTTACCATCTGGGAATAACATGAATTAAGTCCAGGACTAGGTTTGGCACCTCATTTTTTTTCAGGCACACCCAAATGCTGGCTTCTGGTTACATTATAAACGGGCAGAAAGTTTTGTTTTCTTGTGACGTGAAATGGTTTTGATCTGCTCTGAAATGTTTGCTTTAACGTCACAGTAGTGAAAGAACACTGCATGGATCTTACTATAAACCCAAAAGACTCTTGCGTGTGACCACAAAGGCTATGTTTGCACAATGACGGAGCTCTGATGAAATAGCTCTTGTGGGGGGAAAAAAGGAGTGGAATGTAAAATGTGACACTGAACCCACACCTTGCCCAACATTCATGCAGTAAACAGCAAACAGTGATCCGACAGAGCTGGGTGTTCCTGACAATATGTTGTTTTCCAGATCAACAATACAAGTCATCTCTGGTGATTAATATTAACTATGATGTCACAGTTCAGTCACCATAGGAAGCTCAGAGAAATGCATGAAGCATAACACATCTTTCTTTTCATGACAAATACATGAGGCAAGCACAAAGTTTTGATAATATGGCAAAAAATATCACATGAAATACATTTAATACATAGGTATGACAGTATTTTTGTTTTATTCAAGTTTTCTACCTCAATACCAACACAGCACAAGTGCCCCATATTTGTTTAAACCCTAAACTAGAAACCTAAAAACTAACCATTTTTTTTTTATTTAAAACTATAATTGTTGTGACAGTACCCACAGTACTCTTGGGAAAAGTGTATTGTTGCTTATGGAAATATGGTTATCGTTTGTTGCAATGATTAAACATCATGATCTGTGCCATGTTTTATCCTTGAATGCGATTCATTAGCCTACTGCTACTTGCACCATGTTCCACAGTATAGCTGATTTACTGATACCATATTTGGAGAGAGATACATAAATATTTATTGTAATTAAAATAATATACAGCTCTTATGTCATCTGCTGGACACATCACACTACTGGACAATGCACAAAAGATTGGACAAGCTTCTGGACAGGTGTCTGCTCATGTTTCTGGCCTTACTTGGTTATATAAGTTTTTCCTTAATAACATTAAAGGTATTTCTCTCTCCTAAGGCCACTCTAGTGCTTGTTCAGTTCCCTGTCACCGCAAGACTGGACTACTACAACTTGGTCCTGGCAGGTCCTCATTTGCACGTTGTCACATCCCAGCGACTGATCCAGAGTACCTCCATCACTCCTTTATGTTCTCTCCGCTGGCATCCTGTAAACTTGAGGTTTTGTAACAGTTTGAACAACAAATGACCCATTACTTAAGCTACTTCTGTGAGCATAAGGATATTGTTTTGATGGAGATCACAAAGCACAGGTAAGCTGCTCTGGATAACTGCCAAATGCAAATGTTAAACAATGGATAGATATCATGCTTTCCATACTGGTACTGTATAACTTGCATCACATGTAAATAATATTATGTGAAAAAATGTAGTAGCCATGTGTGAGTATACACTATATGGCCAATCTTGTGGACACCTGACCCTTCTACACACTTCTGCCACAAAGATGAACGCAGGGAATTGTGTAGGACGTCTTTGTGTGCAATAGCATCACGGTTTCCTTTCACTGGGACCAAGTTGCCCAAACTTGATCCAACATGACCGTGCCCTTGAGCACAAAGTAAGCTCTATTTAGAAATGGTTTGATAAGGTTGGAGTGGAAGAATTTGAGTTTCTTGCACAGAACCCTGAAACTCACCCCACCTCGATTCCACTGAACACCTTTGGGATGAACGGATGAGATTGCTGACTGTACCCCAGGCCTCTCAGTGCCTGACTCCTGCTCCTGTAACAGAATGGACACCAAACCCCACATCCGCACTCCAAAATCTAGTGGAAAGCCTCCCCAGAAGAGTAGAGGTTGTTATAACAGCAAAGTGTGGACTAAATCAAGAATGATTAACAAGCACCTAGGAATGTGATGGTCAGACATGGGTCAGTTATGTTGTTTTTTGTGGTTAAAAATGCTGATTTGCGTATGCCTGTCACAGCCCACTTCCTTGAGCTAGAAAGCAAAACTAAAAAAAGAATATTTGCATAAAGGGGAACTTGTAAGGGCCATGGGAGTTTGTCACTGTAGATTTTATGATAACATACATGGAATAATGTATTGACCCAGGTGTTGGGTGTAGCCATAAAGAGAGAAAGGGGAGGGCTGAAAGGACAAAAAACTTGAGAGAAAAGAGTGAGAGAGTGAGGGAAAACTTCAGTTTGCAGAAGTCAGCTCTTCGGGAGCTGTGCACTCTGATAGACCTAAAAATACCATACAAACTGCGCAAAAGCCAGAGAAAGGACGACGTTGAGACACGCTAAAGTGAAGCACAAGACTTCACCAACAAGGCTTACCAGGTAAATATTCAAATTCAAATATTAAAATATTATAAATTGAAAATAACCTTTTGTTCAAGTAGGTTCTTATTATACAACACATGTTGATGTTTGTGTAACACAGTTTGCCTTAAGGCACAAAACTGCATATGGATGTTACACCCCTGTGTAATAACACAGAGATTTTTTGCATATGTAGATCAGTGTAGATAAAATAAGCTAAATGGAAATGCAGTGGGGAGGTAACAGCATACGACAGAACACAGCAGTATTCATAGCTGATCATCTGAATCCTTTCCTGTCTTCCTTTACTTTATAAACTGTGTGTTATTACTTACAAAAATCAGTATCTGTGTGAGACTGTGTTTACAACTGCCTATAGTACATCATGGCAATATTTTACTTTTAATAATTTCTTTCAGCAGTTCTTTTTCTGTGGCAGAATGATTTGTACAACATGGATCCTAAACATAAAAAAACAAGAATTTGGTGCAAGTTTCTTTCTTTTTTTTTTTTTTTTTTTAAATCAACAAAGCATCGAAAATCATACATAGAGCACATCCAATATTTGTTTCATTGTTGTCCCTTAGCAAGTTTCATCTTGACCTTTTGGTAGCCATCCACAAGCTTCTGGCAGAATTCTGGTTGGATATTTGACCACTCTTCTTAGCAGAAATGGTAGAGATCAATTAAATTTGGGATTTCTGGCACACCCTACTTTTGAATACAGACCACATATTTTTGATAAGATTAACGTTATGGCTTGTTTTAAACTCATTAGCCTGCTTTACCCATTCTACAACCAGCTTTCTTGTATTGTTTAAGGTCATTGTCTTGATGGAATAACTAATTATGTTGAAGTTTCATTTGTTTGCCTCATCTGACCGTAAAACCTTCCTCCAGAAGGCTTTTTCTTTATATATGTGGTAAGCTACAAACTTTAGTCAAGTTTGAAGGTGTTTTGGAGCAAGGGCTTCTTTCTTGGACAGCAGCCTCTGTCTATGGCAAGATTAAATTCCTTGACTGTAAACAGTGTTTGAGTTTATGGAAGGCCGGTGCCTTGATGGTTCCTAAGTTGTTCCTGACCATCCAAACCAATTTCCTCTCAGCTGAGGATGACTAATGCTAAAAATCTAGATGTGCCTATGACACCTTTTAGAATTTCTAAGTGAGACAAAACCTACATTTGAAATTCTGAAATCAATTATTTAAAACTAAAATTAGCAGTTGTGAGAAGTTGAAATACAGTGGTTATTTTCATGTGCCAGTGTTGATGTGAATTGTGTGTGCAGATGGAGTACAAAGTCACAGTGGCTACAGGCACCATAGAGTATGCGGGTACTAATAACTATGTGTATGTAACCCTGGTGGGGGAGAACGGAGAGAGTGAGAAGACGCTGTTGGACAAACCCGGCCTGGATCTGTGTAGAGGCGCAGTAAGTGAGAGTGTAGAGTTTTGAATGTACTGAATATGTAGCAGACTTACATATTTTTTTGGAATTTCTTCATTTTAATAAGCATTACTACTTATTATTATACACAAATTGTATTTCCTCTATTAATTCAATCTTCTACAGGTCGATGACTACATAGTCAAGAGCTCGGTTCCTCTGGGACGTGTGCTCCTGGTACGCTTGGAGAAGCAGAAGTACTTTGTTGAAGATAACTGGTTTTGCAGTTATGTGAAAGTCACACCACCAGGAGGGAAAAACACACAAATCTTCCCCTGCTACCGCTGGTTAGTGGGTGATATTAAGGTAGAAGTCCGTGATGGCACAGGTCAGTCCTAGCAACTGCCCCTGAGAAGGGATTTTATCTCACCCTAATTTAAATTCAGGGTTACTAATGGTGATTACCACCTCTCTTCTTCTTTCATAGCTAAAAGGCTTTGTGACGAGATCCGTCCTCAGGAGCTGGCTCATAGAAAGGCACAGCTGCAGAACAGACAGAAAACGTTTCGGTAAGTATATATTCCAACACTAGAAGTTTGATGGAATTGCACCTTTTGCATGTACATCTTTATTTGAGGTACTACACTCTAGGTAAAATGTTCGTTTTCATTTTTAACAATGAACACAGCTAACAGTTCGCAACCATAGCCAAGTCACACAAAATATACCTTATAGATCGACAAGCTGATTACCCTGTGGCTTCGCTCACTGAGTGCAAGGGGAAAAAAAATAAAATGCCGTATTTATAAAATAAGTTTGTTAATTACCAATTTTATTTTTCAACAAATAGCGGTCATACGTCATTTCCGTTTCAAACGCGAAAAGAATTTTATATATTTAGATCAAAGTTTTCTTAAATAATTACTTACCAAATAGGGGTTTACTTCTTTTCAATATCAGTAAAATAACTCTCACACAAATAACAACGATACGTAAAGACGATATAAAAATGGCGTCCACAAACAAAGTGATTAGTTAAAATGTGAAAATTGCTTTAGATGGATGGATAACTAAACATTTACAATGCACAATGATGATAAAAAAATATATTATAAATTTGCAAAGAATGCCATCTATATATACAGGTAGCACTCCATATGAAATGACTTGACATAGCACTACTTGTATCAGAATCCCCCCCCCCCCCTTTTTTTTTCCTGTTGCTTTTCTCTGAAGTTCAATTCATTCCGCTTTTCACATTCCCAAATTACTTAGAAGAACTTTTAAATATAACTGCACCTCTAAATGACTGCTAGGTTTCTTCTGGGGAATTGGGATGTCCTGCAGTGCTGTCAGGACTTGCATTCTTGCCCTGATTCGATAAGGAGTTTACTCGGAGTTAGAGCGGGGGGCAGGAGGATTTTGACTGCCTGTATCCAGATAATGCTGGTGTTGGAAAATGTTTGGGGCAGGATAGGGGGAACATATCAGCCAGCAACCAATATAAGCATCAGTAAAGCCTAGTGCACACTACACAATTTTAGCCCTAATTTCCCAGTTGCCAACTCATTTTGGGGCTCAGTGACTATATCCCCAGCTTGACGACTACCTGCTAGATGTAAAGTTTTCTAAGTCATGTATCAGTCAGCTTAAGAAGGAGAATTAGTGCACAAACAAACCTCATCAAAACCGCTGATGTCAAACACAATGTGCATAGACTTGACCTGTCAAGTCACTTTTCCAGGTAATTTCAATGACATGTTTGGCAGCAGGCACTAAGGGTTCATGAAGTGATGCGCATTCTTTTTAAAGTTAATGCTAATAATATTTTCTTGTCTGCTCTGTTTGGATGCTCCATTTCAGTGGAGCATTATGCATGGCAGGACTGAGCATTCAAGGCCCCTATGTGGAGGGTCTAAACAAAGAGAAACTTAGCAAGTGAGAAGGAGGCCTATGAAAAACCGTGTTTTCATAGGTCACATAAAGTTGTGGAATGCTCTTGATATTACCCGAGTCCTGCCCAGAGACAAGACTGTCTGTGTACATGAAATGAAAACCAGTTGGCTCAAGACCATCAGCAGTCTGTGCAACTGAGAACATCTGCCGCTACACAATGTTCTCTGTTTATGAATTGCTGCAAAAGAGTGGGTACTTGAATGTGTTACTTGTGATTGTGTCTGAAAAAACTATATGGAAAATGTCAATGTTCAGTTGATTCTGACTTCTCTGGCATTAACTTTAGATGGAATTATAAGTTGGAAACTTTTGTAGAAATGTTGCTAAGTCCTTGAGTCTTAATGACATTCAGTATCAGTCAAAAGTTTGGACACATTCTAATTTAATGGGTTTTTTTTTTTTTATTACTTAAAAGACCTGTGCTAGATTAACGACGGACAGTCATTTCTCTTTACTTAGTTGAGAGGTTCTTGACATCATAGGGATTACTACAGTTGTGGTTATTTACTGTATGCCAACACTACCTTGACACAACACAGCTGATGATCGCAAACGCATTAAGAAAGCAAGAAATTCCACCAATTAACATTTGACAAGGAACACCCGTTCAGTGAAAAGCATTCCAGGTGACTGTCTCAGGAAGCTGGTTAAGATAAGATAATGCAGATAGTGTGTAAAGCTCCCATCAAGGTAAGCGGTGTCTTCTTTAAAGAATCAAAATCGCTTTTTGTGTAACACATAATTCTATATATGCTATTTTACAGTTTTGATGTCTTCAGTATTGTTCTACAATTTAGAAACCTACGAATGAGTTGGTGTGTCCAAGAGTTTTACTGGTACTGTACACGAACTATTATACAGCTTTTCAGTTTTGTTTCTATGAGGGAGAATTAAAAAGTAAAGGCAAAATACATTTAATGGCTTTAATAGAAGTAACTGCGAGAAGTTAGCGTATCACTTTTTCACATAGTCCCCATGCAAGACGACGCATTTGTTGTATCGTTCAACTAGCCTCTGTATTCCTGCAGAAAAGAAGTTTTTTGGCTGTTCACGAGGCCAGGCGAGCACCACTTCCTTTACTTCATCATCATCAAAGGTGAAACTGTGACCGTGCAGTGCCTCCTTCAGTGGACCAAAGATGTGATAATCACTTAGCACCAGATCCGGGCTGTAAGGAGGATGTGGAAGACATTCGAACCTGAGCTGTTGCACTGTCTCTATTGTCAGTGCTGCTGTATGAGGACATGCATTGTCATGGTGCAGCAAGACTGTTTTGGACAGCTTCCTTTTTCTTTTGCTGTGAATTGCAGGTTTAAGATCATTTCACAGCAATGCACAGAAATTTGCACTGTTCACCATTTGCCCATGTGCTTGGAAATGTGTCAGAATAGGCCCCTTCATGTCCCAAAAGATCCGTAGCATGATTTTCTTGGGTGAGGCCTGACTTTGTTGACCGCCGTCTTTGAAGGATATCTCCACTCCATGCTTTGACTTTTGCTCTCGTAATTTAGAAATTGCCTTTAGTTTTTGATTCTTATTACTGGTGCTCCTTGGTGTTATGTTTCGTTAGATGGCAAACATGGGCTCCAGGAATTCCCAAATGTGTAGATGCCAAATCAGAGGCAGACCTACCCCAGGATGTTCGCTTTGCCAATGAGAAACGCTGTGACTTTGAAAGATCACTTCAATATGCGTGAGTAGTGCATTATGGTAAAGCATCATATCTATAGAACCCATTTACAGTTAAGCAGAGATAAAAATGTGCGTCATGAATAGCTGTACATGTTATGTTTAATTTAATCACCCTCAGGCTTCTGGAGCTGTCTCTAAAGAAGCTGGTCATCTGGTTCGGGAGGTCATGGGAGCATCTGGATGATTTTAAACAAATATTTTGGAAATTACGGAGTCCCATTGCTGGTGCAGTAGTGTGACCTTTTCCCCCCATTACAAACAAATGATTTCTAATCAACTTCACTCTAGCAAAAATACTTACAAAATATTTGTATAATCAACAACATGAGTATTATTAGTGTAACTTCAAATGTGGTCCAGTACCTTTTTTTATGGCAAATAGGTGCTCTGTTTTTTTAACTAACAATTAACTTCCAGTATAAGTATTACTTATTAACTGTAAGTTGAAACTTCTACTAAAAACCAAATGCTTAAACTGTACACAACACATAATGTTACTACCTAATTAAATCTTAATGCGTTATGAATGTTATTAGAATACACCATGGAACACTGGAAGGAAGACTGGTTTTTTGGCCATCAGTTCCTGAATGGGTCAAACCCACGCATGATCCAGAGGTGCAGGGAACTGCCCTCCAACTTCCGTGTTTGTGGAGACATGGTGCAGGCTTTCTTAAGTCCCAGCACCACCCTGGGTAAAGAACTCAAGGTGAGGTCTAGTGCATAATTTCTGCAATGATACCATAGACCATTCAGAAAATTCATATTTATCTTCAGTGTCCACTTTATCCTGGTCATTCTGAATTCACCAGTCCATCACAGGGCACCTCATATCATATGGCTCATACCATATTCATACCATGTGGATCATTTAGAAAATCAGTATTAATATGCCTATCAGTTTGTGAGACTGAATGCGTAATTTTTACAACATTTTATTTTATTATTGTTCAAAGTAAGCAACTCGTTGTTTTTTCTTTTTTTCTTTTTGAGATGCACTTACCAACAAAATTATAAGGCGCTACGTTCTTAGTTACCATAGCCTTCTTGTTTGAACCAGTCTGGTGATTCTCTTCTGACCACTCTAATCAACATGAGGTTCCACTCACTAGGTGTTTTTTCAAATAATCCTGCGTGAAATCTGGAGCCAGACGATTTCTGCAGGACGCGATCTTTGACACCAACAACCATGCCATGGTCAAAGTCCTTGAGCTCACATTTTTTCACTTTTAACATCTATGACGCGAACATTAAGTTCCTGTCTCATGCTTACATGATTTTATCCACTGAGCTGCTGCCTCATGATTGTCCGATTAGATATTTGTGTGAATGAGTAGATGTACATGGGGTTCCTTATAAATTGATTGGGGAGTACACATCGCAGCTGCTGGTCACTGATGTCAGAATTTATTTTGGGTGTATGTTGTGACCTGGGTGGTTGTGAAACTCCTGACCAGAATTTTTTTCTCCCAGTCCGGCCCAAAACACCACTCTGCTGCCCTGACCAGGACAACATGGTTACTAGTTAAGAGGGAATAATGATTGATCCCTATAAACAGGGTTCCTCAAGGGCTGGATCATCCTACCCCTGGAAACTTTTATATAATACCTCTGGAAAAACTTTTTATGGAACTTATGCCTGGGTAATGGTTTTATTGGGCTGTTATTATATGCTGCTCAAGCCTGAAATGTTCACATTTCCTATTTTGAAAGCCCCCCCTCCCCCAATGCTGCCTATGAAAGAATAAAAACTTTTTTGGACACCATAACTGGAGAAAACTTATTCTCTCATATCCTCCAAGAGCTTACATGTCTTTAATGTGAACTTGTATAGACTTCAAATAATTCATCTGGCATGGGTTTTTGTACTTTTATAATGATTGTTGTCAAGTTTACTTGGCTTATTTAATTCAATTATACATGACAATTGAGAGATAATTTTGAGAAATAAATGGTGCTTACACAGATCTGCTGTGTACTGGCTGAGCCGAAATGATAAAAGTGTACGCTGTTCTTCTGCTTTTTTGTCAGTTCTCTGTTAGTTTTATGGCATTTTATGCACATTATTGATCTTGTTTTCATTTAGGTCATCACAGCATCTTAAAAATGCTTGAAACTGTGCATAAGAGGAATGTCATTAAAAGCCCCAGATGTTTTCATATCTTGGAAACAACCCTGTTTGCATACTATTTTGTAATGATTTCATCAGAATCTCTTTCTCTCTCTTAAGGCTGGGAATATATACCTTGTTGACTATGCTATAATTGATGGTGTCCCTGAGAATGTGATCAGAGGGAAGAAGCAGTATATAGCAGCTCCTTTGTGTTTACTATATGAACATCCAGATGACGGCCTTATTCCCATCGCCATACAGGTAATGTTTTCACCATGTCTCTTAACCAGAGGCAACATATGGCTAATGAAAAGGCTCATTCTTTCCCTTTTCCTTTTTCTCAGCTTGAACAGAATCCTAGTAGGGACACACCTGTCTTCCTCCCCAATGATCCGCCTCTGGCTTGGTTATTGGCTAAAATCTGGGTTCGTCATGCTGAGTTTCAGATTTTCCAGGTGCTGTCACACCTGCTGCGAACTCACCTTTTTGTGGAGGTGTTCTGTGTGGCCACACTACGTCACCTCCCTGCAGTCCACCCTGTACACAAGGTTAGTGGGGAAGTATGGATGAGCTAATGAATATGCTAAAAATATCAGGTATGTCTCTGTATGTTATTCCTTCTCTGTCTCTGCTACAGCTGCTCACTCCTCATCTGAAGTACACTCTGGAGATAAACTGCCGTGCACGCACACAGCTCGTCTCTCATGATGGCATCTTCAAAAGGGTGAGCATTAACTACTTAAAACATTTGACAGTTTTTTATACATTTAAATGCAAGGTTTTACCCAATACTGAATAATATATTCAACGAATGAACTATATAAGTGTAGGGTGCCCAAAAAGTCAGGAACCAATGAAAGCAAAACTACATATGCTTAATTTTGGTATTTAGTATTTACAAGATATGCTCTAAATGTTCACCCTTATGTCCTACACATTTTTCCTGTATCATTTTTTTGTGGACTGCGTTCATCATATTTGGATCAGCATATGTCCCGTTGGTTCCTGACTTTTCAGACACCCTGTAGCTCAGTAGTATATCAGTAGACATGTTTTCCCTGTAGGTGGTGTCCACAGGTGGGGACGGGCTGCTGGTGCTGTCTCAAAGGGAATATGAAGTCCTGACCTACCGTTCTCTCCAACCCCGCTGGGACTTCATAGACCGTGGCGTTACTAAACTCAATAAATACTTCTACAGAGATCACAGCCTGATGCTCTGGGATGCCATTGAAAAGTGAGAGTCCAGCCATGATGCAGTACTCTAGAGCTACAACTTCCTGTCATCATTAGACACCGAAATGAAGTTTAACCCTTTACAATATTTTATTTGCTTTATTTTGGCGACACACCAAGTACTGAGATCTCGTCTTTCCTTGTCGCCAATAGGTTTGTCTCCAGCATAGTGTCTCTGTATTATGGAAGTGACGGTGAAGTAGTGCAGGATTCAGAACTGCAGGCCTGGATTAAGGATGTGGTTGAGGAAGGATTCGGAAACATCCCTCACTTTGGTAGGTTGCATAAATAAATTTTTAAAAAAAGTTTAATACTGGGGTTTTGGCAATAATTGTGGAACAGCAGTGGCTTGTTGTTAAGGCTCTGGGCTAAGTCTGAAAAACATGAATTATTACTGCATCATCTGTTGATAATAAATTCCTTATATTTTATACTGATTGTTTTTAAGGCTCTTAATAGGCAGGCCCATTCTCTTATTTCTCAGACCTTTTTATACTCTGGCTTTCTTGGCCCACTGTTGTTTTAATTTGTTGTTATATTAGTGTCTCAAGACCTCATCCTCTACCATTTACCAGTCATTGTTGTTGGTATATGGCAATTTTTTTTTATATGTGTCTTTCCATGTATTATGTCCTTTTAGGATTTTTATGCATTTCTTTAATATTTTAATATCCTTTATACAGCACTTTGGTCGACGTTAGCTGTGTTTTAAATGTGTTCTGTAAATTTTCTTGCTTTTAAAAACAGACATGAGGTAATCTAAATGATCTCAAATGTGACCTTGTACTACGTGCAACAGGTGGAATTACATTTATGCTTACATAGAATAATTGTTATTCTTATAAATCCTGTGTGGACAGGGCTGCCTAATGAACTAAAGAATAAACAGGAGCTGATCACACTTTTGAGTGTGGTCATTTTCACCAGCACTGCACAACATGCAGCAACCAATAATGGACAGGTAAGTGATGTGTCACTGTTGTACTCTTTTATGAAATTAGAAGCTGTAAGAGGCAAGTTGGCAAGTATCATGTACCAATCATTAGAGGTTTGGCCAGTGGGTCCATTTTTAGCAACACACATTTCCATGTTTTAATCTTCTTCAGATTGACTTTGTGTATATTTTCCTTTGTACTCTAGTTTGACTTTTGTGCGTGGGTGCCCAACACACCTTGCACCATGCGCCAGCCTCCACCCACAGACAAGGACAGTGTCACTATGGAGTTGATTATGAATACACTCCCAGATATCAGCCAGTCATGTGTGCAGTTGGCAATCACATGGCATTTAGGAAGAGCTCAGCCAGACGCAGTGAGTCAACATCTCCAAGAAACATTTAAAGTAGCCTGCTCCATCTGTTTATACAAGATGTCATTGCAAAGCAGTCTCAAAACAAAATGCAGAAATAAAGCACAGGATGTTGGCTGTAGGTTTATAGCAAAGTGGCTGGAATGATGGAATTCAGTACAAAATCTTCCTGTTATTACTTAATTACTTATGTGTACTTTCTCGTACTTTGTGTACTATGGTTAGAATTTCTCTATTTTAATTTCATCCCCTTTCTGCCCTCTGTCCTATCTGTCATACTCAGATACCCCTGGCACAATATGAGGAACAGTACTTCACCGAGCCAGTAGCCCAAAAGATGATTGACAGTTTCAGACAGGATCTGAAGGACATCGAGGAGGACATTCTGAAGCAGGCTAAGAGTCTTGAGCTACCATATCTTTATCTGTGCCCTACCCGAATAGAGAACAGCATTACCATATAGAGAGACTTAAGAAAAAAATGTTAATGACGTACTACTTAGTCAGGTGTAGAAGTCATGTAGTCATGTATAGAAAGCTGACTTATACGTATAAACATTTTGAGAGGGACATTTGAGAAAATGCGTTTTTGTAAAACAAGCAAAAAATACTTTGTTGTAAATCTGTGCGCTTTAGATATGTTGTTCTTGCATTGTACTGATTTTACAGTCAATAAACTAGAAACTCTGTAATGCACGTAACCACTAAGAAAACACACACACACACACACACACAGATGTTAGGAACTACGGAAATGTTTCTCTAAATAGCTAAGTGCAAAAAAAAATTAAATTCACATGGACAGTGGGTCTTTTTTACTTTGTATTTATTTTAGTTCTCTGTATATATAGTTTGAACTAAAAGCATGTGGACTACAGTAAACATGGTGAGAGGGTGTGTAGAAGGAAGTAAGGCACATTAGTATCTAAATTCAACAATCCTTCTTTATTAAATACGAGCTGATTCCCCAGTATGCAGTATTTATAAAATAAGTTTGTTAATTACCAATTTTATTTTTCAACAAATAGTGGTCATTCGTCATTTCCGTTTCAAACGCGAAAAGAATTTTATATATTTAGATTAAAGTTTTCTTAAATATTTACTTACCAAACAGATGTTTACTTCTTTTCAATATCAGTAAAATAACTCACACAAATGATGATAATTTGTAAAGACGATATAAAAATGGCGTCCACAAACGAAGTGATTAGTTACAACGTAAGCGCTAGTTACGCTGTTTCCGGTCATACGCACGTGTAGTATGTTCTGTGGTCATACGCCATTTCTGTTTCAAACGCGAAGAGAATTTTATATATATATATAGATTGATTCCACACTGAGGCTTTTTTTTTTGTTGTTAAAAAACTAAACCTGTTTTACAAAGAGAAAAGCCACAGTGAAGTGAAAATTCTGGCTCTGATTTAAAACTAAAATACCAACAGCAATTTCCTTTTTTAAAATATCAAAACATCACTAGATCCAATTCAGTAAGACTACAAAACACATTCAGATCACTTTCAAGGAGTTGGTTAGCACTCACCAGGTGTTTCTAATGACAAAATAATCCTTGCACTTTTTTTGGACCTGAATGAAAGACACAAATCTGATCACCAGATAGATTCTAGCAGCGATGAAGCAGTTGTGGCCAACTTTGGCATAAACTTTCTGCACTGAATTCTGACTGTAAAGAAAAGACCAAAGCACTTTTTTTTAGTAAAATTATGACTGGTTCCAGCCTGTAATACTGTGTATGACATGATATTCTCTTTAAACAATGACATTAAAAGTTATGTCATGTAACATGTCTTGGGTTACATAGGCATGGTTCTTAAAGTTGGATCCAGGAAATCCCAGAGGTATGTGAGAGGTATGTTTCTGTAGAAATCTACACTGTAAAAAATTACTGTAGATTTTTTATGGTAATTTACCAGCAGCTTGGGTTGCCAGTAAAGTTCTGTAAAATATACAGTAAACAACCATAAAGCTTACTTACAGTAAAGTACTGTAATACCTTAATGCTATAAGTAAACAATAAATAGGTCAGCACAGCTCACTTGGCTGATGCAGGATACAGTGGAGCTGAAGGTTAAGGGTAAGTGCTAGTTCTGGGTTTAAAATATCCAAGCTTCTGAACTATATGCAACACCTTAACCATTGAACTCCTCCAAAACACTGCAACAAGTTTGCACTGATCCAACTACTGCTAACACTGACTTAATTCCACTGAGTGATTGTGTTGTATCAATGCGAAGTGCTTAAACTAGTTGTGCTAGCTCAGTGGCTAAGGCATTGTGTTGCAGGTAACTGGTTATGTGTTCAAATCCTAGCACTGTCCGGCTACTTTGATGGGGTCCTTGGATAAGACTTGTCAGGTCAGTTGTACCTTGCATTGAGAGAATGCAATCTGTCATTTTAAACTATGTAAGATATTACAGTACATTTACTACTGTAAATATGTTTTACAGTTGTTTATTGTAAATTTTACAGTTCTTTACTGGCAACCCAAGGTTCCAGTAAATTTTCGTAGAAATCTATGCTAAGTTTTTACAGTGTGCATATTAATACAGTGTAACTGTTTTGGCTTATGTGGGTGGAATGTTCAGGAATAAACAAATACTCTAATGGTTCTAATAAATAAATATGATGGTATAAGTAATGTTTAATATTTGCATACGGTCACACCTTAGCAAGCTTGTCATGGATTCCAGCTCCTATGAGCATTGTCAGCATACAACAATGGCCAACAAGAACTTCAATTCCCAGCATCCATCACAAGGCCTCACTTACTCCAGGAGATGACTGTAGATTCAGCAGCTTGTGGTGGCCCTTGCCCAAGTCATCACCCCCTGTGCCACTCTGGCAGCTTCACTGGTGACTAGTGCACCCATCCTGCTCCTGGTCCTTTGTCCTGACATGTTTGCGGGGAAGCCCTCACTGTTTCAGAGATTCTTTCTTCAAATGCCACTTGTAGGTTAAGACTGTGCACTTCCTCAACATGTTCACCAGCAAGGCGTTCAGCTGGGCTACCACAGTGTGGGAGGAGGGCACATCATTATCATCTTATGTGTGCTTTATCATACTGTTTTGCCAAGTGTTTGACCATGCTCCAGAGGGAAAGGAGGTTGGTAAAGCAAGGCAGGTGAAGAGCGGCTAAGTAAGCCTTGGAGTTTACACATTGGTGGCAGAGGACAGCTGGAATGGACCAGCACTCCAAACCATGTTTCTGTCATCCATACCAAGCTGGCATATCAAGGTGATGAGGTGACTCTTGACACAATTATTGACCTAGCCATTCAGTTACACAAGCTGTTATGGAACCACCACCAGCACGTCCCCTCATGCACAAGCCAGTGGAGCTGATGCTGATTGGCCATGCCCTTGAGCCTAGAGCACTGAGAGAGGTGAAAACTAGAGAGACTCTGCTTTTACTGCTGCAAACCTGGCCAATATATTGTTTGCTGTCCCAAACAGAGAAGAACCATCCATGCTTCTGATTCTGCTGTGGGCAGCACCCCTCTTCAACCTCTTGTGATGTGTTAAAATTCATGTCTTTCCATTAAGCCATTCAACTTAGCAGTTCATATCATGCTCTCAAGCACTGTCTTTCCCCTTCCAGCTCTGATGGATTCCAGTGCAGGGACCAAGTTAATTGACCAAGGCACAGCACACTGACTCAAATGTCCCCTACAAGCTCTCAAAGACTCACTTAACATCAGTACCACAGCAGCTTAACACACCTTAACAGCAGCCCCTCCGGGACTGGAACCATGCACCCAGTGTACTATGCCTATCCAACTACACGCCAGTGGCTTACACCTAGAGCTCATCATCTTTTTAAGCACAGCCACTCCCAAGGACAACTCGTTCTGGGTCTACCCTGGATGCAACGTCATAACCCCCAAATTTCATGGGTGGAGAGAGAGACAACTCATTGAGCAGATTACTGCCTCTGAAGAAAGCCCTGGCCAACACAGCCCTGTGCATGTCCCCGAAGAGTACAGTCAATTCTTAGACATTTTTAGTAAAGACAAAGCTTAGTGGCTAACCTCCACACTGCCCTACTGACTGTGCCATGGACATGGACATGACTATACCTGTCTCCCTGGTACCACCCCACCTTGTAGCTGTGTATATCCTCTGTCACATGCTGAACAAAAAGCCATGGAAGACTATGTCCAAGAAGCCCTTCAGCATGGGTATATCAGATCATCCACCTCTCCAGTCTTGGCTGGATACTTTTTCATGAAGAAGAAAGGAGGGTGGCTATTCCCAGCATAGAGCCTTGTGTGTATCTGAGCCTGGAACAGGGTTGGGAGGGTTACTTTAAAAATGTATTCCTACACAATTACTAAGAACCTGTTAAATATGTAGTCAGTAACCTGATCCAAGTAATCACAAAATTAAGGTAATATTACTTAATTACTTTCCATTAATTT
>JAQMCW010000001.1:10965085-10982645 GCA_030068335.1 Chrysichthys cranchii
CCGGTGAGGTCACTTCCTGTTTACAGCCTGTTTACTAGCTCAAGTGGAAGTGGCGTACACCGCCACTGTGTATTCATTCGCTGATGAAATACAGTTCATACTGTTTTATTTCGATTTAAATGTTCTTTTAATGTCTGAATTAACATTTTTTTAAAATATATTTTTATTTTATATTCCAGAGTCCCGCGAAAGCCAAAAAATTTCACAAATCAAAATTTGAAAATCCGTGATGCACTGAACCCACGATAGGTGAACCGTGATATTGCAGGGGTTCACTGTACAGCATTTTTTACTGTATTTTTTCTTATGATGACTATATGGTCCTGCACTGACACTGATGGATAATTGCATTAAAAAAACCAACATGAAAAATTTTCACCTTTTTCAATTTGATAGTGTATTTGAAAAATTAAAAATAGCCAAAATGTAGTTTTCTTATTTTTAATAAGACCACCAACTTCCTGTAGGCAATCAAAAGTATAGGAACAGATAGCCTTCAGTAAATAGCTCTTACTATTTTGTTGTATGTTCCTTGTGTACAATAACTCCATTAAGATAGTGACTCACTGACATCAACTGTTGCATTCTTCTTTTGTAAAGCTTTTCCAGGCTTGGACCACCACATCTTTAATTTTGACACGAGTTACATTATCAGTAAAGATTACTGAGTCCGTTCCAGAAGCAGTCATGCATGCCCAAGTCATAGCAATACCTCCACCATGCTTGATTGATGAGCTTGTATAGTTTGGATCATGAGCAGATCCTTTCTTTCTCCACACTTTGGCCTTCAGGCCTTCTGATTCTTACTGCAGATGAGTGGATTCCATCTTGTGGTATGGTCTCTACATTTTTATCTCAAAGTCGTCTTCAGGTGTTGGATTGTGACACCTTCACCCCTGCCCTGTAGAGTTTGTTGGTGATGTTATTGACTGCTGCTTTTTGTTTTTTCCTCTTCTTTTTTTTTATTTCATAAATTACCAGAAGCTACTGAAGAGCTTTCCTACAAATTCGACATAAAATATTGTTACTTGGAGCATTTAAGTGCAGAAAATGACAACTGGTCAAAATAACAAAAAGATACAGTGTTTCAGACTTTTAATAATGCATAGAAATCAAGGACATATTCAATTTTAAACAACACAATACTAATGTTTGAACTTATGAAGAGTTCAGAAATCAATATTAGGTCGAATAACCCTGACATTTAATCACAGCTTTCAAGCATCTTGGCACATATGCTCCACAAGTATTTGACTTTGCTCTTAAGTGACTTTATGTCACGCCTGGCACATAAATTCAACTCCACTTTGTTTGATGTCCATCCATCTTCGTCTTCGTCACATTACAGAGATGTTCACTGGGATTCCAATCTGAAGCTTGGGCTGGCCATGACAGGGTCTTGATCTTGTGGTTCTTCATCAACCTTGGTTGACCTGGGTATATGGCATCGAGCATTGTCCTGCTGGAAAACCCAATCTTCCGAGTTAGGGAACATTATCAGAACAGGTGGAAGCAAGTTTTCCTCCAGGATAACGTTATATATGGTTTGATTTATGTGTAGCAGACAGATCCTCCACCAAATTTCACAGTGGGTGCGAGACACTGTGGCTTGTAGGTCTCTCTGGTCCTCTACAGTACAATCCTTATGATCTTTTGCAAACCTCTGCCTGGCTCTTCTTGGCTTCTCAGTGATAAAGGACTGTTTTCTTGATTTGCATGACCTCAACCCACATGGAGGAGCCTGTTTTGAACGGCCCTTGGTGTGCACTTAGACCCATCTCCCATTTGCAGTTCTTTTTGTAAGTCATTTAATGTCATCCTACGGTTGTTAAGTGACAATCGAAGGAGTTCACGATCATCCCAGTCAATGGAGAGTCATTTTTGCTCTCTGCCAGTCTGTGACTTTGTTTTCCTCAATGTCTCCTGCTTGACCTTGCTATGAACTACCATCTTTGAAATTTTGAGGATGAAAGCAGTCTGATGTTCATTGTATCCTTCTGCCAGTAAAGGCAGAACTGAGCCCTTCTTTTTCTCACTCAAAACTTTTTTTTTTTTTTAACTCTGTCATCATGAGTAGACATTTTTGAATTCCAAAAACTAGCACTGTTTATGCCATCCAAACTGGTCCTATTGTAAGAGGATAGTGATGACCACAGCAGTGATTCTTATACTTTTCCTTGTTAAATAAGATTTACTTTAGGTGATCACCTAATCAGGACTTCATTAAGTAAAATGAGGTGTGCATGTGTTGGAATTCCATCACAGATGCTGAAATGTAATGACTGCCATACATAGAGATGCTGATATAGGGGGAATAAATTGAAGTGGCCTCTTAATTTTTATTTATACGGCTGTATATTTCAGGTGGGCGGTATGGTGGTTAGCACTTTTACCTCACAGCAAGAAGGTCCTGCAATTGATCCCCAGGATTGACCTGGGGACCTTTCTGTGTGGAGTTTACATGTTCTCCCCGTGCCTTTATGACTTCTTCATTATCTTGTCAGTAAAACAAATTCTTAGAAACCCCAGCCTATTACCGTATAAAACTGCTCTTTATGGTAGATTACTGCTTTTTATAGTAGATTTACCTACGCTTTGCAGCATTTGCTTACATGTGCCTAAGATTTTTTGCACACTACTGTACATGTATACACAGGAGGAGAAATTTTAAGCATGAAGCTGTACATGAGACTGCTTTAAATGATTTGTTAGTGATCACGGGTTCTTCTTTTTCTGTGTGTGTATGTGTGTGTGTGTGTGTGTGTGTGTGTAGTCCTCAGCTCTGAGTTAGTGGGCCGACTTCTCACAAGAGACCAGCTGAGAACTGAGCAGGATGCCATGTTACTGGAGATACAGGATATGACATCACTCTGACAGAAGAGTTCACTTCCATTAAAGGGATAAAACCAATGCCTCCATAACTTGAGAACTTACAAACCTGGGAGATCTGCCTGGAAGAATTAATTGTACTGTGAAGTTTTCCACACCAAAGGACTGTTTAAGGAATTTAAAGACTTAAATTGCACAGATTTTTTTTTTTCCACGTTTGCCTTTGTTTTAGCTGCTTTCTTTTAATATGTTGATATAAAGGTGTTGTAAGGCATTGGTAAGCTGTTATTGCTGTCTAGGACCAACCTCATTCCAGAATCAAATTGTTTTTGACAGATCGTTCTTTTTATTGTCCCAGCCCCTTTAAGTTTGTGTCATATTTACAACGTTTTAGTGATGTACTGCATCTATAATTTGATAGTCAATAGTTTACAGTCGCATGCAGACACTTGTAGAGCTAATGGATAAAGCAATAATCTCCTGAAGGGATGACGTGCTACAGCATGTTTCACACCTGTGCTCACAAATGTAACTTATGCAAATTAGCAGCTAAAGAATTAAAGCTGCCTAAAACATGCTTATTAAAGTCTACCTAAATAATTAAACTGTGTTCGTATGTACATATCTTGTAGCAATTAAGTGGACTGATACTGCTTTTGAATTTTTGGCAGAATAAAGGTTTATTCACAGTATGTTACAAAGAGCTGGTGATAAGTACACTTTAGGTATGTTAGACCGCCCTACTCTTTCTTTTAATCTAGGACCGAATACATGTACAGAATAAGGCATTCGTTTGTCCTGCCTAGTCAGTTTTATCTTCAAAAGGACAGCTCAGCAGAAATAGAGGAAAGAAGATAGACAGGGGGAGGGACAGATGAAGAGGTGAGGGGAGACGATGAAGAAGGGAGGGATGCATAGAATGGTCCACAATAGGTACAGCAAACAGTCGAGGTGAAGAAGAGCAACAGGTTATGGTTCCGAAGTGAGCTAGAGAAGAACAATAGTTTTATTACTTTTTCTTATTTATCTGTGCCTTCTTGTTCACATTGATGGCAGCTAGACAATGAACTAGGAGTGTTTTTGGTATCAATTTTCAGTTTGACTTTTGGGATTCTGTTGTTCAAAAAGTTCTCTTCGGTCGAACGGTAAGTTTTCCGGTTTGTAATAACACAAAATCAGTTGGCGGTGTTTATGTACCACTCTGATACATGACATATGCCTCTTAGACTTTTTTCTTTGTGAACTGTAATTTATAAAGTGTTTTAATATCTGTACAATAAGGACAACATTGTATTTTTCGCTGGAATTGTCTTTGTCCCCATTAAGGCACAAATGGATGATTTATCATAATATGGTTGAGTGAACATTTCACTCTGTTGACACAATGCTTTATATGTTTCTCAAGTGCTGAACAATATAGCCTTTTGCTCTGTAGCTACTCAGCTTAATGCTCAGTCTAAAAGAAGAGCAAATAACCATTGTATGGCATGTGAAGATAAAGTTCATAACAGTGTTTGATGTTTAACTAGATCTGCTGAAGCATATAAAAAGATGGAGTACAGAAAAATATGGGGGGTCAAAAGGAGGAAAGAGTCTGAATGGGGTAACAAATGAGGGTAAAAAAAAGTGAGATGGATGATGGAACACAGAGGGGAAGTGTGGTTACTGATTGATTAGCTACTGAAGTGAAAAGAGTCTGAATCAGCAGCATATACTCAGGCGGTAGGGCAAACAGCTTCACGGATTGTGAAAGAAAGGCTGAGGGTGGGGGGGAGGAGAAAGGGGCAGAAGAGGCAGCATGATAGGCCAGTAAGTAGAAAAGAGCCATATAGGAATTTTGAAGGACTCCAGAATCAAATCAGTTCATCAAGATTGTATAATTTTGAGGATTTTGTATGCTAATCTAAACATATTGTCACTGCTGTTATTATTTTTTACAGATACACAAATTGGACCACCAGGCTGGGAAAAAAAAGGAAATTTAGACACATTCCAGCATTGGAATCAGGAGCCTTTTTTATGGATACTCACTGTGACGATGACACAGAATCACTTCCTTATTAAGAGATTCAGAAGCTATCAGAAATGGTGACATACACCCCTACAGGCCTGTCCGAAATAGGACAAGGAGGTGACACCCTTTTCCTCTTTTCATCTAATTCCTCTAGTGCTGCCTCCTGCAACATTGATGAGTCCTATAAGTACATCTTCCTTCCGATCTGTTACTCCTTCACATTTGTCTTTAGCATCAGCCTGAATTCTGTGGTGCTCTATCGCTCTTTTCGTCGTACCAAGCACTGGAATGTTTCCCTAATTTATATGGTGAACTTGGCTACTACTGATTTTATGTATGGCCTGTCCTTGCCATTCCTAGTGGCCAGTTATATCATGCATGACAACTGGGTCTTTGGAGATTTCATGTGTCGCTTGGTCCGCTTCCTGTTCTACTTCAACCTGTATTGTAGCATTTTTTTCCTCACCTGCATCTCTGTGCATCGCTACCTGGGTATCTGTCATCCCATGAGGACCATCACTCTAGAGACCAAGCGAGCTGTGAAAGGCATTTGCATTTTGGTATGGCTTGCTGTCTTTGCACTCACGTGCCCAATTTTTCGATTTGCACAAACAGAGCTGCTTCCCCGTCGAAAGGATGGTGGACCGCTAGAGGTACATGAAGTAAATGGTGACCCACAAAAGCCCAACACAAGTTCAAGCGCTGAAATGTTCCATAACTGTTGGGATGATGCTATTGATAAGGAGTTCCAGGATTATGTTCCTTATGGAATAACTCTCCATCTCTTGGGGTTCTTTGTGCCATTTAGCATCATTGCCTGGTGCTATTCACGTGTTGTTATGACTATATTTCGGACACTGCACTCCAAACCTCCTGCTGATGGGCCAAGGACAAGACAAGGAAGCAAGGCAGGGACAGGGAGAGAAGGCATGTCTATTATTCTTGGGGCCCATTCACCTTACATAAACAGGCGTCGCAAGTCCATCAAAACCATCATAACCATTACTCTCCTCTTTGCCCTTTGCTTTTTCCCTTTTCATGTTACCCGGACTATTTTTTTGGTGCTGAAAGTGACCAGCAGGGTGCAGTGCCATACGATGCGAATGGTCTCCATTTGTTACAAAATTACTCGGCCACTAGCATCTTTCAATGCCTGGCTTAATGCTTTGCTCTATTTCTTCACCAAGGAAAAAAGTGGACCATGCTGCAACAAAGCACTGCCTTCACAACATGGTCTCCTTTGGCCATTACGGATGCTGGGAAAAGGAGGGAACGAGGAGGAAGAAGCTGAAGAGGCAGTGAACCATAAAAACAATGAATTCAAGACAGAAAACAACATATTTACAGACTTACCATGAGACAAAATATAAGAAATTTTGTAAACTGTATTAGGAATGTTAGTAATATGCCTGGTTGTAGAGTCATATGTATGGGGCCAATTTCTTAAAATTGTATTCATTTATTTCCTTGTGCATTAATATATAAATTGGGCAAAAAAGAAATTTGTTGATTGATAATCTAATATTGTGATTGTTATAGGATAGCAGTTATAAAATTTGACTCATGTGATTCAGTAATATTATATAAAATATGGTCTGTCTTTTGCCCTTTTTGCCCATATTACTTGATGTTATCTGCTCCTGGGACACAAAATATAACAACTGTACATGAGGACATGTTTACCTCAATACTGGCCTTTGGTATTTTGACCAATATCAGTGAATGCTGTGACATTTAAATGATTAAAATGCAAATAAATTATATTTACATGTACTTTTGAGCTCACTAAAAGAAATGTAAAATTCCATGTCTGCTGCTTCTCTATAAATAGACCATGGGCTTCTATGTGTAATGGGACAAATTAAAACGTACACTTCTTTTCCTTATCAATGACTGCAATTCTGGGTATGAAAATATAAAAAAGGTTAGGTCACTGTCAACCAAATATCCACCAAAGTCCATTTTAAACCTCTCATGTGAGAGGGAGAGAGGTTATATATTTGGCAGAGTTAATTATTTCCTTTTTCTCAATGGTCAACACGTTGTACTCACATTTAACTATCATAACTGTAAACACTTAGAGTTACATATGCATAAATTGTTTTCTTTTGTCAGAAATTATTTTTTCACACATATTCGAGTTTCCCACTGTTTTCAAACTGTCTAGGGGGGCCTAAGTGCACCTGAAGGTTGGAGTCCAGTGCAGTGTGGTAATTTTCCTGCTCTAACACTCCTAGCCTAGTAATGAGCGAATAAGTTGAAGCAGGTGTAAGAGAGCAGGAAAATCACTAAACAGTGCTGGACTCTGACCATACAGGTCCACAGCTGGCTTCCTGCTCTAAACACAGAGGTAGAGAACATGAAAAACAGACATGAGGTGAATCCCACTATGACTGTTTTCCCTGCTAGTCACTTTAACACTGGCTCCATAAAACTGGGGAGAGCTGGAATAGACCTCTACTACCACCCCCAAGTTAAATAAAACTTTGTCGTTCAGAATCAACAACCTTTGCGTTGCTTTATTTGTCTGGGAATAAAAGAAAAGCTCCTGGACCTTGGCTCCATTAGTGCTCGATCAAAGATTAAGCGATACATTAACACAAATTTTGCATAAATGCATGAGCCGGTCGGTGGAGTTTCAAAGGCTGATAATATACTCAACAATATTCGGTTTCTCTGAAAATATAATTTTACGTCGTGATATAGCCTATCACTTATAGATGAAAACATTGTTAATGTATGAAACATGTGAATCTAAATCTCAGAATAAGATATAATCCTGACAAGTAAGGAACTCTGATGTCCATAAAAGTGGTGTGTTAAACCATGGCTTTCAGTGATTTAGCTAACAGGACCAGTCCATGCACAATCTTGATAAGTTGCTTGAATGTAATCAATGTTCACCTGTCGGTTGTCCAACAGGGGGCGACATAGGGAAGATCCGTTATTTCCAGTTTGGAAATTCAAAACAAAACCAGGCAGGCCAGTTCCCGACCTGCACCGCGGCAAAAAATAAGCGCTGACCGTTAAAAAAATTATCAGAAAAAATATTTAAAAATTCATAAAGCGAATATTTGCGTACAAAACGCCTAGTTTCGTAAAGTCTATCGAAAATACAAGTCAGTGAGGCGTCGAAACTTAAAAATTTGTAGAGGAAAATTTTTTATTTATTTTTTTTTCCGCCTGTGCCTCGTGTCATCACAGTGTAGAGGTGCTGCGGTGAAGCCTTGGCGCCATTTTCAAACTTCAGAGCCCGAGTGAATGGAACTCTTGTTATGCACAAAATTGTTATTTTGCTCTTTTCACTTTTTTTTCTTCCAATCCTTCATCATTTTTTTTTTTTACAATTTGCAGTGATTATTCTTACTCCGAGGACAAGATTTTTTTTATTTTTAAAGAAAAGGTAAATTCATATTTTTCATTTTATGAACCAAGGTGTTTTATACATGTGAGCTAATTCCACCCCACTCTTTCCACCTTCAAGTATTTTAAAATATTTTGTCCGTATTTATTTTTTCCTGTAGCTAATAGGTTACTGCGTTTAGTTTCTGAGTAATGCTGGCACAGCAGTTTTCTTCAGGTCACTTGGTTGGGGATTTTCTAGCTAATTGTTGGCTGCTGCTATGGAAATACATTTTTTTACAGAATATTGCTGGTAAACACACATTAGTTGGGCTAAAGGGTAGAGTTAGACAGCTGTCTAAGTAGAATAGCCTTCAGCTTTGGTTTCTGGTTAAGCTAATGAGTAACCTGTTAGGGTGCTGTGTGTGTGTGTGTGTGTGTGTGTGAGAGAGAGTGAGTGTGTGTGAGACAGCGCTTGTAGTTTTTCACTGTAGGAGTTTCCTTCACAGGAGCTGTCCAGTTACTCCACTGGTTTAACAATAGCACCTGTGTGTGTCCCCCATCTTTTTTAAACGTTAGTAGTAGGTGTCTGTTGTGCTGAACAGAAATCCAGTTAGTCATTTGTTGGTTAGTTACTCCAGTTTGTCATTATTCCTACGACTGCATATGACAAATACTGTAATTATTCGGTTTCTCTGTGCATGATGAGACACTCCCTGCTCACATTTGGTCTTTCGATGACTCGCCAGGAGAGTTATAACTGTACACGAGATTATTTCTGACTGACGGTGGAGCCGAAGCTCACTGACACTGTGTCCGGAGACATTTTGTTCATTTTGTACACAGACCTGCAGTGCATTTTCTCGCCGCTTTAACGGATTGGGTGTTAATTTGGTTCTTGGTCTAACCGAAGCTTAATCTCGACTGTAAATGTAGTTTTCGTTGAGTCTGTGTGAGTTTTCACATGGCAATATCTCTCTCTCTCTCTCTCTCTCTCTCTCTCTCTGTAATTTTTCTTTTGCAAAACCAGCTCAAACTGCTGAGTGCTTGTGCAGAAACTCGATGACTAACTACCCTAGTACATGGCTCTGAGCCAGTCAGTCGAAGAAAAATATACATATATAATATATAAAATTTAAAAAAGGGAAAAAAAAGTGTATATATACATGTGTGTGTGTTTTATTTATATATATATATATATATATATATATATATATATATATATATACACACACACACATACATGCACACACACACACACGCTGCATGTGTATTATAATAAAGATTAATAGGGCTTGTCACGTGCATAGTCCTACAGCCCCGTCCAGCATGATATCAGGTTATGTGATAACATGTACAGTTATATACATTATATGTAGATGCTGTGCTTGCTAAATATTTTTTATTGTAAAAAAAATACAATGGGTTTATTGATGGTGATTTGCTTACATGAGGGCATGCTGGGTGTAATTAGTGTTGACACATTTTGTGTTTCGTAGTGTAGCATAAGGGGTCATACAGGTATGAGGCATTAAATCAAATAACATGAAATAACATGCATTAGGGAGATTAAATCTGTCATTTGAAAAATATAGGTTATGAGGTGGTATGAGGAGTGTGTGGGGTGTAGCAGCATGTGCAGGTGTGTGTGTGTGTGTGTGTGTGTGTGCAGGAGCACTGTGAAGAGGCATAGGACTGATGGTAGATTTTCAGCAGGTTGTTGACTTTGGGAGGGGGACCTGGAGAGCACATTAGTGAGTATGCTTGGTCTTGGTTGCTAGTTTGTCAGCAATATGGCATTCTGGTGCTGGTTTTGGTGAATTACTCCATGCCTATTACCCAGGATTTTAATTTCTTTGGACTGAGTGCACTTCCACAAGTTGCTCTGTTTTGTGAATTTCTATGATCATCACTCATGCTCTGAATATTCGCTTCCCCACGTTTTTTTTCTTGCATTGCTCTGTTGAATTCAAATGTTGTACATTACATTTGATGCCCTGTAACTGATTTGATGTTAGTCTTTGCTTGTCCTGTAATTATATGGACATTATATTAAACTGTTATTAAATATAAAGTATTGTGCTGTGAAGAGGAAGTTGGGAACTGTATAAAAATATATGTTCCTGCTCAATCATAACAATTTAGCTTAGTAATGAATTAGCATGTTCGCATCACATTTGTGGACACAGTGACACATGTTTGTTTTATTTATTTAAATTATTATTATTTTTTTTGTTCTTCTTCTTCTTCTTCTTTTTTTTTTGTTCTTTTTTTTGGTTCTCTTGGCCTGTTTACAACATTTTTACCCTCAAACCTGGCCATTTTATAGCCAGTGAAAATTCACCTGTAGTTTCAGGGTCATTATTTGCATCCTCATAATGTGCTTCATTTTGATTGAATTTATCATGTTAATTTTTAACCATGTCTCTCATGTTAGGCCCTGGGCCTGACGCTGTTCCTTCTCTGGACTGTTTTTAGTCTTCCTGTTTTTGTGTGTGGTTACTGAGGCTTAGTTGGGGACATGTTTTGAGCAGAATGTGATGGTGCATGAAATGTAAGAAAGTGGATTACTTATTTATGTATTTGAAATTGAATTTAAAATTTTAATACATGCTTCAGCATATGTTCATAATTTTTGTTTTGAATAATCATTCATATTTTCATATGGACTGAAACTTCGTTTTGTATAATGTATAGCTTTCACTCAATATGACTGTTAGGGGGAAAAACCTAAAGCCATTTTTAAATCAACATGGTGTGAGCTGGTAATTATTTTTGAATTGCTGAATCTGTTGTGTGCTGATCTTAAAAATAGTGATTAAATCTTGCAGGCCTGTTTGGGGCACTCTTTCACCAAGTGAGATTGTGACTTTGATTTCTTTTGGCTTTTGCTTTTTGGTCATGAATCATTCGCAGTGGTCTTTGTCTTGTCTGGCTGTGTGTGCGTGTGTGTGCGCGTGCAACTGTTCAAGCCCAGTTGTCTTTCTCGGTAAAGCTATCTGTGGAACCAGATCAACATTTTCTCCACTTTTTGTACCTAGTCTCTCGTTCTATGCACAGCCCCCAGTACACACAGCCAAGCTCCATGTTGCAATGAAACTATGAAAACGACATTAAAATAATAATAATTTAAAAAGTTTGGTATATTCAGTTGTGTTTATTATTTAGTTTATTGTCTTTCCCTAGTTTGCACTTGTATCTTTATATTCTTTCATCATTTAGACTTGTATGAATCGAGGCCAACCACGAAAATGTTTTTCACACACAATCGTGAGAGTTTAGAGATTGTAGTAAAAGTTTTCCTGCATCATGGCATAAAATCACCACAAACAACACTTTTTTTTTCTTGTTTCATTTCCCTCTTTCCCTGTGTTTCTGCAGTCGAGCTTGCTCCCTCTTTTGTTCCCCCCCTCCCTCCTTTTCTGGCTGTGTGAATGCTTTGGCAAGGGTACAAGAAATCAGCAAGCGAGAGCTGCTAGCACTGGCGCGCTCCACACACGAAGTCCCACAAATTAATTTTTTGCCCGAAAACGGTTAAAGCAACAGTCCCCAAATTTTACACCCTTTGAAAGAGACCCCAGGGTGACTTGCTGATTTTTTTGGGGATTTTTTCAGTCCCCCAAAAATGTTCATTTTAATTGTAGAAACTGATGCCCCGGGAAAAAGGCTACAACCCCTGCTTTTTATGCCTACCAAGTTCCTCAGGCAGCCTCACTAGCTACAGCTAAGCAGAGGCTGCACACTGCATGGACTGCTGGTCTGGAAGGGAACAGGGAGAGAAAAAGGGTTTAGGGGCTGAAAATAGGTGGTGGGGGACAAAAGCTTTAGGCACTTATTTTACTCCTGGAACCCCCAGCCTGGAATGGGAGTCCCAATCTTAGACGAGTGGGTGTATTTTTCATCTCAGATTAAGACTTGGAATGCCAATTGATAAGTGTATGTGAGGATTTCTTTGCTTTTTAAAATCTTTTGCCACAAATTTGTTTTAATGGATTTAGCTCTTCTAGTTGATGATTTTCTTGTTTATATTTCAGGAATTTACATATTTGCATTTTAGAGCCCTTCACTGGTGTCTTTTGCCTAGATTTAAGAAAGATGGTACTAACTGTCTTAAAAATCATTTTTTGCCTTTTTCCAAGCTAAGACAAGTTAAACCTATTTAAAAGTAATTAATTTGAAGTATTTTTCTCCCCCCTTCCAGGTGCAGAATTGACTTCAGAGGACGATTGGTGTTCAGTGAGTTCCTTTTGGGATTATCAGCCACCTTCACCTCTCCTCTGTTGCTCAAGAGGGTGAAGGGGAAAAAAAGGCCGAGGGTAAGTTTCTTTCTTCTCTGTATCTGCTTCAAAGCTTAACCAAAATGGCCCCTGGTTTGAATGGGTAAGAAAAAGTTAGGCCAGGGTGTGTAAGAGTGTGGGCTTGCTTGTGCGCTCGCTCTCTCTCTCTCTCTCTCTCTCTCCCTATCTCTCTCTCTCTCTCTCTCTCTCTCTCTCTCTCTCTCTGTCTCTCTCTCTGTCTCTCTCTCTCTGTCTCTCTCTCTCATTCACCCTCCACCTTTTTGCAATCTCTCCATTTCTTATTCTCTCTCTCTCTCTCTCTCTCTCTCTCTCTCTCTCTCTCTCATTTCTCTATTGCCTCCTGATCTCCCATTTCTTGTGCTTTTTGTTGTTTGCTCTTTCTGTCGGTGAACAGCTGGCAGGAGTAGACAAAAATGAATGCCTTCTTCAGCTGTGCTGACGTGATCATTTGATTGAGACTGCAAATAGGCTGCTCTTTTATCAGATATAACTTGGGGCTTCAATGTACAGTCTTTTAGTAATGCTGTTACGTCGTTGTGTAATTAGTTCATCTTTTAAGAGGACTTTTTTAAATGTTACTTTTCTGTTTGATCTCTGAACCCAATAAATAATGTGCTAATATACAAAAAAACAAACAAAAAACAATCCAGCAAAGTCTTGGTTACACTAGATTGCACCAATCTTTTTAAGCTTTTTAAGTACACTACATTATAGCAAATGTAATTTTGCTCATATTTCATCTGATGGGTTTAAAATAAATTAAAACAAATATTTTGCTGTGAGAGAATTATGCCCCCCCTCCATAATTAAGCCATTGCACCGTTTAGAGGTGTGTCTGTGTCTCTGTGTGTGTGTGTGTGTGTGTGTGTGTGCGCGCGTGTGTGTGTGTGTGTGTGTGTGTGAGGTGAGAGAGAGGGAGAATTCTTTGTGGCAGGACCACCTTTTTATGTGAACATTGTGCTTTTATAAATATTAAAGCAAATTCATTAAAAAATTAATTGCAGTAATTAATTCTGATTGTTCAGTCACCCAGTAACATTAATTATTCAGAAAATGAATTTATGTTTTGTCTCTGTTTATTCACTGTCAAGGTCACACCTTTGGGATTTTCTTGCTCTGGTCTTCATTTTGTACTTATTCTTTACACCTCACCCTCTGTGGCACTTTCAAAAAGTTTAAAAAAACAAAAAAAACAAAAAAAAAAAACCTTAACAGCTCTATAGTTTCCTTTTCTACATTTAAATTTAAATTGTACAACTTTCACTCTCTGTGTAGTGTTTTTTTTTTGTTTGTTTTTTTGTTTTTTTTGTATTTTGCATTTGTTTATACTTCTTTCTTTAGTGAAATTTTATTAAATTAAATTATCTGTTTAAAACATTTCCTCTACACCCTTGTTCATGAAGTTACAGGATCAGATGTAAATTCAGTAAGTAAGAGTGTGAATAGTTCTAGAGAAATAAGTTAAGAAAATTAATTGTGATTAAAATGAACAGTGGGCAATATGACAGAAATTCATTATATTTGTAGACCTTTCTGCCATACACAATTTGTATCATGATATTTAGGTTTGCAGATTGGCAGTAAATGAATAGTGTTCCATTTAATTAAAAATGATGAGAAACTGAGTTTGATTATACATTATACTTATTTAATGTTTGCATAAATGAATGCATCTGAAACGGAGTTTACATCCAAAATTCTACAATTCATACTTGTAACGATTCAGAACAAACTTTTAATATCAAATCAGTTGTTTACAGTTAAATTGTAATTATTTAATGAACACCCCCAATTAAAATATATTTAAAAAAAACATTTTTCGATATTTGCTCTTCGTTTCTTAGTTTTCCATTAAATAGACACTGTTTTTAGTCTAACCTTTTTTTTTAATAGACATTATTTGTATTTTTCTTGTTCTGCCCTTTATATCCACCATTTTGTTTTTAATTTTCATCATCCATTATACACTTTTTAAACACACCTGTTCAGTCTAGAAGCATGTTATTAGTGTAGCATGAAAATATTCAGCCTTTTATATGACAGTATAATATGTCATCTAGTGCAACACGATTGGAGTTGCCCATTTCATATTAAATGCTTTTTTTTTCTTTCTTTTTTTCCCCCCTTCAGTATAGCAGATATGTTTTAAACCCAGAACTGTTTCTGGTCCATCTCACATTTTCACATCTACATTTCCCCAGAGTGGAGCTCGTTTTGTCAAGGATGCTGATTAATATATACAGCTCTTTCTTGAAACAAGGTCTGCTTTTTCTGGATGTTTTAAAGGAATGTCTGCATCATCTCCCTCGACCCTCACGAGCAAGTCAGAGAGCCCTGTAGCAGCACATCATGGTTTGTAGATTCCCAGGTTGATTTCCAGATCATTGTGTGCTGTTACTGGGAACACTGGTGATTCTACAGCTAACGACATTTACATATCCTCCACCGCCTGCACAGATGAATCGCTGTGTGACTTCTCTTAATATTGGCCCCGATCCAGTGGTTTTGATGTATTTGGGTAGAGCAGGGAATTGCAGAGATGATACTGTTATCACATCGACCCTAAGTTGCACTGGCTTCTTGACAAGAGCAAATGGTTTTTTGCTTAAAAAAAAACATAGGATGATTGAATGATTATGTAACTGACCACAATGATCACCTTTAATCTTTCTCTAAAACGAATATAAAGTATTCAATAAAATCTGTGATGGATAACTAGATTTATTCCACTATGCATTTCCTTGTACATTTTATTTATTTATTTATTTTTAACGTGAGTGGTACAAGGAACAAATCCTTTGTCCACCTCTTTCTCTTTCTGTTCCTTCTCCAGACCACACACTCATGACGGCAGCTTTGTTTCTGTGTGCCTGACATTAGCAGCACATCAATATTGGCAGCTGCCCTCTCCCTGGGTTGCCAGTATGTTTTGTGCTGCTCCCGTCAGACAGACACACTCTTCATCTCTCTAGAATGCAGCTCGACAGAACAGATGCATGTCCTTGAAGGCTGATAACAGGGTGTGTTATTCACCTGTATATAGTCTCAATATTCTAAATCGATACTAGCAAATAATAAACAAAAGTAATGACTTGTGTTTACATTAGCACTTGTAATAAAAAAAACAACTTTTAAATAGCAAGAAATAAATTGTTTTAAAACCTTTTTGATGTTTAATTTTATTTTTGCACACACACTCACTCGTACCATGTAAATTTCATGGTTATGTACTGGTAACTTAATTACACTATGCAGGATATGTAAAATGGATTTTCATGGAAACTTAAGATGCTTTTGAAGTGATGTCCATTTCCTTGTATGAATAAGCCATGGCTTTATTTGTCCATTTTAGAATCAGTGTGTTCTACAGAAACAGCACTGATGTTTCTGTGTAACTGACATTTTTAACCCAGAAAATGTTTAGTGAACTTTGTTGTCTTCCATTCAGCATTTGTCACACAGCTGCAACTATGGTTGCTGGCTTATTTTATTGGGTTATCAGTGGCACTTGTAGCTGCAATAATTAGAGCTCGGTGGGATAGGATAAATTGAGTTTGTGTATATGGGACAACAAAGATTTGTCTGGAGCCACAGTTTTCCACTGCACACTATCTGGATCTATGCTGGTATTCAGAATTTGGTCCCCAAAACAATGGAAATTGTCTCTCACTTTTTTTTTTAAATATAAGGAATATTTCTTGAATATAAAAGATGGTTAAGGGGAATTGAAGCCCTTTATAAATACTATCTTTCTTTTGGGTGTATCATTAAACACACTGTGATACAAGCCATGAAATTACTTACTAAGGAAGTTTATTAAGTTCCCTGCTCACTTCTCTGAAGTCGGTGTATAGATTTTTTTTTTTTTTAATGAATTCACGTACATCGAAGTTTAAAACAATTTTACATCAGACCAGTATTTAAAAGTGCCATCAAAGAACATCTGTTCAGGAATAAATAGGCTTGATGTTATGTTAATTTGCTAATGTATAATTTATAAGAAACTAAATTATTGACAAAGCCCCAGTGAGCAGAGGGTAGACTGTCCCAACAAAAAGTGAATTTAAAAATTTTAAAACTCAGAAAACTTGCACAAATGGTTATTTCAGTTTGTATTAGTCCCTTGAAACATGCAGTGATGACCTTATGCAAACAATCAAGCAAAGAGTAAACAAATGTGTTGCACCCAGTCATGTGCAGAATACATGCAGATTTCGTCAGATTAATCTGACATAACGGACAAACTTAAGTTAGAGCTTATATAAGCTGACACCAGGACAAGCAATACAGGAAAATAGCATTATAATGTATTCATAGACACTTGAGTGGGGAAACAGATTCCCAGTATAACAAAAATTAATGCATTTTCTTCATTTACATGAGATGAATGTATAAAATTTTATTTAAAATGAATTTATAAGAGATATTAACTATTCTAAGCATTGGTGTCCTATGACACAACTTGTTTGTAAGACACTGCTGACCTGTTATAGACCATCTTCAAACAGACCAAAAGAATGAATATAAAATGAAACACACTCCACCTGCCTTACAAATTTGACCTTGCATGAAAACTATAACCGTTTTAGAATCCATCTATATAGTAGAAACCAAAGAGAACGGTTCCTGGACTGTGCTGTGTTTTGCGAAGATTCAGCCCAGTATCACGTAATGTCCATGGTTTTTTTTTCCCCTTTACAGTTTATGGTTGTGCGCAGAGAGCCAGGTTCAGCGGGACAGGAGAGGCAAGTCACTGGAGTTCATAATGAGGCTTGAGTCAAGATTCAGACTTTCTGTAAGACAAATAAATGTGGAACAAATGATCCTTACTGTTGGTTTCACAAAATAACGAAACAATACACTCATTCAGATCGAAGGTGCCATTGTCACTAGCAAGTTTAATTGCTGATCACACAAAGAATATATGTATATGACATAAGACCTGTAACAGTGAATATGTTAAATGTTCAAATAGAGAATTTTTGCCTCTTATTCTATTATTGAGCAGCAGTTCTCAAAGTGGGGTTGAGGGACCACCAGGTGATGATTTTATACACACACTCATTATATATATATA
>JAQMCW010000001.1:11056810-11071570 GCA_030068335.1 Chrysichthys cranchii
AGTCATAAAAGAACCAAACTTCATGAATGTTTTTTGTGACAAAGAAGTATCTGTTCCAGTCACTCTATCAGAGAAAAATCAGAGTTGTAGAAGTAACGGGAAACTCAAGGGAGCCATGATATTATATTCTTTACAAGTGTATGTAAACTTTTGATCACGACTGTAGCTGCTCCTTATAAGGAACACTAGCATTTTACAATAACTGCATTTTTTTTAAAGCAACATTTTATTTTGGTTGGTGAAGTTAATGTTAGTTTTAGGTTTAGGCATAGCATAAATCTGCAGGTATAGCAAGACGAATGCGTATGTGTGTGTGTGTGTGTGTGTGTGTGTGTGTGTGTGTGTGTGTGTGCACGCACATGTGTGTGTGAGTGTCTGGGTGTCTACAGGTTTTTGTACCCTTGCGGGCACCAAATGTCAGATTTTACTATCATTGTGAGGACAGTTATGGGTGGTCCTCATAACTGGGTGGTCTTTGCAGAGGTTTTTAAGGGTTTTATAAACAAAAAAAATAAAAAAGAGCCAAATAATTTCCTTTTTGTTATTAAGGTTAAGGTTAGGGTTAGGGTGGCATGGTGGTGTGGTAGTTAACACTGTTGTTTCACAATAAGAAGGTCCTGGGTTCGATCCCGGGGTTGACGTCTGTGTGGAGTTTGCATGTTCTCCCCATGTCCATGTGGTTTCCTTCCACAGTCCAAAGACATGCACAGAGGGGATTAAGCTAATTGGCTACTCTAAATTTCCAGTAGGTGTGAATGTGTGTGCGAATGGTTGTCTGTCTCTGTGTGTTGGCCCTCTGGTGGATTGGTTCCCTGCCCAGGGTGTACCCCGCCTCTCGCCCGAAGTCAGTTGGGATTGGCTCCAGCTTCCCCCGGTGACCCTGAATAGGTTTAAGTGGTAGAAGATGAGTGAGTGAGGTTAGGGTTAGGTTTAGGTGTAGCATTAATTAGCTGCATTAATCATTATGCCCATGCATGGTCCTCACAAAGGGGCGGGGTGAGGGAGTTAGGGTTACTCACGCAGTTAGGGTTTCAGATGCTTATAATAAGATGAGGATTGTCATTATCTACAAGCCCTTTCTTTTGTCAACGATGGCAGCTATTTTTCTATCATTTCGAAGAAAAGCACAAAAATGATTAGAGAATATACAGGCTAATCCTCCTCAGGACCAGGAGGCATATTAAAACCAATAACAGTATAGCAGTCAGTGTATCAAACTGCACATGTGTCCACTCTCTCGGGCTTATCATAATACTAGAAATCGTTTTTGATATATGGGCTACACGGGGATTTTCATACACACACGCATGCACTGTTAGGGAACTAGGGAAAGCCCTGGAAACTCTGCTTCTTTTTGTTTGGTGAGTTGCTCGCGCGTGTAGGCGGGCAGCATTAAACGACTAAGGACGAGTCTCCCACGGGTTTGCCTCGATTATAAATTGGTTCATTTAAAGAAGAGCGCCCTCGGATGGGTTGTGCAGGGCAAAAAGATGGCTGCTGAGAGAAAGAGATTGATCTTGGCGGTAAGAGCATGCCGCCTCATTAACTCCGAGTCAGAGGCGCGAGCTCTGCTGATCAGTCTCCAGCGTCAGTACGCGCACAAGCCCGCCAACGCGGCGAAATGACGCTGGCAGTATAATGGCAGTGTAAGGCTCCTCAAACAGATGGCTGTTAATTCTCTGTAGTTTTTTAAGACCTCCATGTGAAGAAAGGACAAACTCTGAGTAAGTTTAACATATCCAGGCATCCGAGCAAGCACAGTGACAAATTGCTCCTGACAAACATACAACAAACATCGTTGGCCATTTCCTGTGTGACCAAATCCAATTAATCCTCCTGCCCCTAGGATTCGCTCGTGTTATAGGCACTCACTGTCCACTTTATTAGGAACACCAGTGCACCTGCAAATTCATTCAGTTATCATCATGCAATTATCAGCCAATCATGTGGCAGCAGGACAATGAAATGAAATCAGACAGATACTGAAGAGCTTCAGGTAATGTGCACATCAAATATGTAATCTCTGTGACTTCAAAACCATGACATGGTTGTTAGTACCAGATGGTATTTCAGAAGCAGCTGATCTTCTGGGAATTTAACACAGAACAGTCTGGAGAGTTTACACAGAATGGTGCAAAAAAAAAGAAAAAAAAACTGAGTGAGTGACAGTTCTGTGGGTGGAAACGCCTTGTTGATAAGAGATGTCAGAGGAAAATGGCCAGACTGGTTTGAGCTGCTGCCAGTAAGGATATTGTAACTCACTCTACAACCATGGTGAGCAGAAAAGCATTTCAGCATACACAAAACATCGACCTTGAAATCAGTGGGCTACAATAGCAGCCGACCACACTGGGTTCCAGTACCATTTTAGGGATTGTGTGCCTATTATAGCACCAGATTCCTGTTCCTGGCTGACAGGAGTGGAACCTGATGTGGTCTTCTGATGTTGTAGGCCAACCATCTCAAGGTTTGATGTGTTGTGAAATCTGAGATGGATTTCTGCTCACCATGATTGTAAGGAGTGACCATGATTGTATGTGAGTTACTATAGACTTCCAGTCAGTTCAGACCAGTCCCTCAACTTGCAGACCCTCTGCTCACAAGATGCTTTTTGTTTATCGCCCTATTCTGTGTAAACTCTTGAGACTGTTGTGTGTGTAAATAACAGGAGGTCAGCAGATTCTGGTACAATCTGGTACCAACAATCATGCCATGGTTAAAGTCACAGAGATCACACTTTTCCCCATTCTAATATTTGATATGAGCATTAACTGAACCTCTTGACCTGTCTCTGCATGAGTGTATGCATTGTGCTCATGCCACATGATTGGCTGATTAGATAACTGCATGAATAAACAGGTGTACAGGTGTTCCTTTTGAAGTTAGTAAATAGACAAGTGAGTGTGTATTCCTTTTGCAATCTGCAAGATCGCATTTCACACTTAACACAAGTGTTCAGATGTGGTGCCAGGGCCTGGAAATTAATATGGAAATATATGTTACTAAACAAAATCCCTATATGATGTTTTTATGTACTCATTTAAATCACAGTCTAAATGTAACCAAACTTGCCACATTAATGACATTACTATAGAATACATGTAAGACAGTTTATCTAAAAGTTATCAAAATACCATATAACAGCATAATACTATAGTATAAGAAATTATAATACTGTTAGTATGAAAGGGGAATTTATTTTAGTTTATAAGATCACATCAAGCCTTCTTTTCCTCTTGCACGTTGTCAACCATTGCCTTAATATCCCTTTGCTCTGAGTGTAGCTAGCTGGCTTTCAAACAGAAACAGGGAAATGGGTCCTGATTAGTTAATGCTGTTTCTCCTCATAGCAGCTGGCAGCCAATAAAATGTGACTAAACAAATTAAAGGGTGAGCTCATTTGATGTTTGGGAGGGATATGGAATCATAATGATGACTGCACTGACGTTTTTTCAACATCAGTGTAGTGCATTTACTTTGCAAAACGTGTTCTTTGACACATAGCTGATCAGCTGCACTGTATCTGTGGCGAAATTTTGGGGAAGTTCAAACTTTAATTAGAAAGTGTTTAATTGTCTATTACAGTAGAACACAGGTTTACATTAATGGATTTAATCTAATATTGTTTCTGTGGGATGTTTAGAGCTCATTAACAGGGACTTGAATGAGGGACGACTACATAATGTAAGCTTAACTCCCCCATTATGTTTGCATGCCAGTTACATCATTGACCTTTGCCATATATAATCATTTAATCTGTGTGGCCGAATCACCTCAGACATACGTATTTTACTCTATAGTTTCAGTTGACCCTACTTACCAACTTCTCATCTAACAACAACTTACAGATAAAGCTATTTTTATTTTATTGTCCATTATGTTATTTAACTTACAATAGGCTATTCTTTTTAATTACAAAACAAACATTTTAGAGCATTTTATGGGTTTCAGTTGCTATTCTGGATGTAAGACCAATATAGTATATCCTATTTTATTTTCTCTTTCTAGTATGTCACACATATATTATTTGCATTCATGACTTCACATTAGGAATAAATTCACAATTTTTATGTAACAGTTCAAAATGAACCCATATATACTACATGGTCAACCATATGTGGACACCTGACATGTGCTTTTTGTATATCACATTCTGGATATAGCACCCCCCCCCCCCCCCAACCCCCCACCCCTGCTGTTATAAAAACCTCCACTCTTTTAGGAAGGCTTTCCTAAACTTTTTGAAACATGGGTTTGTAGATTTGATCATCCAGCTATTAGTGAGTTCAGGATCTGATATCAGGCAAGTAGGCTAGGGGTCCATTCTGGCATTCCATTTCTTTCCAAAAGTGCTCAGTGGAGTTGAGGTCAGGGCTCTGTGCCGACCATTCAAGATCTTCCTCACCAATCTTGGCTCCTCATGGATCTTGTATTGTGCACAGGGACATTGTCATGCTGAAATGGGTTTGAGCCTGCCAGTAAAGGGAAATTGTATTGCTGCAGCAAACAAAGACGACCTATACAATTGTGTGCTTCTAACTTTGTGCAATGTATGCGATTCTCAGACAATGGCCATGCTATTTAGGCTTTTTCATGACATGAATATCCCTTTCAGAATTTTGGTACACATCAGTTTCCTCCTTAGAGCATAATTCCACATTCAGTGTTGAACTGACTTCAATATTGGCCTCAGATGCCTCTTTTAGCTTTTTCTAGCTAAAAATCTGATTTTGATTAATTGATCATTATTCTAACTGGTTTTACTCTGAAAACTATAGAATAATGTGTGATTCCAGCTAAAACTATTAGCATGTTTCAGTGTACAGTGAAGTTACTGAATTAACATTTACTGTATTCTATCAATATGACTACAGTGTAAGCACGAGGTGTGAGAGCTGGCACGCTTGAACAGACCTTGCCACTCTCGTTGCTACTCCAACCCTGACCTCAAACCTCACCTCCTATGCAATTCATGCAGAATGAATAAAACATAACTAGCTTGTACTGATCATCATTGTGTAGTTGTGCATATTTTGATCAAAGCTCCTGAATATTAGGAACTAGCTTATTGAGTTGCTATGAAGCCACTAGAGCAGTATACCACTGTGACTGTTCCTTTTCCACCAGTTGGAAGAAGAAATCAACGATTTTGCAAATTACATTTCCTCCTATACATAGAGTATTGTTGAAGTGAAACATTTTGAAAATCTTCAACATTTTTTAACCATGATCAAAGTGTCATATAATTAATCAGAATACTTTGCTATGACAAGTCTGCAAAAACACAGACCTACATTTATCATTGAGACCTAATAAAAGTCTATCAGAAGGCTCTCACATATAAAACATTAAATGGCAGAGCAGACTAGGCTAGACCAAACTTCTCTACTGGAGGTGGGCCTATTGCCTCTGGTCAAAAACACTAAATCAATCCTGCTATGTGCACTAGCAAAACCGGGCAATGGCTTCACAACGAGTATAATGCCATTTGTCACGCTTGGGTCCCCATTCCCAATAAGACAATTTAATGTGAAAAGGCAACGCTTGGAATATTGACTTAAATGTCAATCTATAGCACATTCACATTCATAACAGTGGCTACAAGCTGGGGGAAAAAAAACAGAAAGAAAGAAAATCCATTACCACGTTATATCCTGACAGGCCTGGACTCATGTCTTGAAGTTATGCACTTATTGTCTCTTCATTTTCTCTACAGCAAATGAACAATATTGTGTGTCTGAGTGCAAATGTAAAAAGCAAGAGTGAGAAAGAGAGATAGATGAGTCACTGAATGTAATGCTGAGTGGTAGTCTATAATTTACATTATATTAGAACCTGCCCATCACCTCTTTTTCCTGCAGGAACATATAGGCAATATCATGGCTATTTACGTTTAATTGTGTAAGAGTGCAAGTTTTCCTGTTGTAGGTTAACGGGTACACACCAAACTCTATAATTACACATGTATTACGAAATATCCATGTATACATTATTTATACTGCTTGTGCATCCGGGTTGTGGGGAAGCTATAGCCAATCCCAGCTGACTTCAAGTGAGAGGTGGCGTACACCCTGGGCAGGCTGCTAATCTTTTGCAGGGCTAACACATAGATGAACAACCATTTACACCTATGGGCAATTTATAGCAGACTGTTGACCTGTGTTGTTGGGATGTGGGAGGAAACCCACACAGGCAACATCCAAGCTCCATACAGAAAGGTTCCAGCCAGCCAGGAGGTTTGAACCCAGGATCTTCTTTCTGTAAGGCAACAGCGCAAACCACTGCACCACCTGCATCATTAGCGTCTATATGGACAATTAACAAGGCGACACACAACAACAGAAGAGATCAAAGTATTATTATAATGAATTATTGTTCTTGAAATTATTCCATGTCTGGTTTATTTTGGTGGATGTAGCAACTGATAGTAGCAGCAAAATCCCCAGTTGTAACCTAAACATTTCTTCATATTAGGTGACTGCGTGCAAAATAACGAGACATAGATTTATTCATGGCCCATTTCAGGCAACAGTCATAAATCACAAGTGGTAGGATAGCCAGTTGCAACCTGCAAGTGTGCCAATAATAGCCTACAGTCGAATAACATCAATAACAAAGGTGACAGTTGGTGAACTAACCCACGACAAAGCTGCTGAGAAGCGAAATGTCTTCAAGGTGATGAAGGGGGTCAGTGGACTAGATTTACTCCTACAAGAAGGTTAAAATGAATAAGAGCAAACCTTCACAGACCCATTCTGCACCAGCATTATTCCGTCCAGCGGAAAGAAATAACAGTTATTGATTGTTGTTCCCCTGATTTCCTCCTTGTCAAACTCTGTTTGCTCATTCTCTATAGTCTATTAAGTAGTCTTCATTGCTCACCAACTAAGCATGGGGAGAGCTTCATGTATTAAATCTAGGGGTAACAAATCATATATTGTAGACCGCAACGACTCCTTCCGGGAGGGATTGGCCCCTCTCCCCCTGCCGTAGTGTTATCTCTAGGCCACCCTCCAGGCAGGAAAATGCTTTATTTCATTCATCTCGTTTCCGTTCATTCATCAGGGCACTGCAGCGTAGCGAGCGCTTGGGCTTTGAGCCACACCGAAATTCTTATCAATGGAGTGCTGACGTCAATTTGCAGCGGTGACGTCAGGTCACGTGGGCTCGACGGGGATGAAATATAAACATGAGGAGCTGGCCGTGGTCCTGAAAATATCCACAGCGCCGTCACGAAGACGCGAGGCTAAGACGTGAACAAACGAGTCGTATACCTTTTCACCAAGCAAGTTAATTCAAACTATACATTTACTTTCTAAAAAACAGAGCATATTTACTAGTAAGAAGAGTAAAGAGGCTGTCCAATCGCGAAGTTCGAAGAACAAAGAGCAAAAGTGCGTCGGACCACGTCACGCCTGGGATCCCGGTAAGTCCTCATTTTCATACAATACCGTTATAGCAAAGTAGCGGAAGCTAGTCTACATTCTTCTACACTGCAGTGGGAGCCGAGTTTTGTCTTTTAATGACGTTTAATACGGATCATGTAAAGAAAGTGTGTGTCAAAGCAATAGGAATGTTCGTAACATTGTCGAAACCGACAAGAAATGTTGTTCCATGTAAAGATGAAAGGGAGAACCCTACTTATAATCCATACCTCCCCCTCACCCCACAAGAATATCACAAAAAACAAACAAAAAACAAACAACCAACAAAAAAAAACCCCATAAAAAACCCAACTGCCTTAAAAGAACCCACCGTTTACTATGGAACTTGGGTGGAGTCGGGACTGATGCATCATCAGTTCATTTTGATGGAGCACAGATGTGCCTGTAAATGACGCCATTACTGATTGCTGATGCATATCATGATGACAGATGAGGGGATTATGGTGATCAGTAACATTCTTAAAATTCTATCAATCCCCACCTCCCCCCCCCATCATGATATCACATTTGTTTTAGCTGTCCTGGATTCCAGGTAGATATGCTTGACAAAACCCACGCACACTGAACAACAAAGAATGTTTTTGTGCTGAATGTTAGCTCAGCTTTGAAATATCTGAGTATCAGATTTGAGTTTTTTTCGACGAAGGTATTTAACTTTATATGCTTTCTATGAAGAGCATGCTATTAAGACATGGCAACGTTGATGTTTTTATTTACTATGATTAGCATGTGATTATATGACCATATGAATTGATATTGGGTTTAGTTTATATTTATAGACTACTGCGCCAGGGCTTTCCCCAGTCTTTAAAATAGACTGGCTTAGCGTAGACGATTACGTGAAGAGACGGCGTCTTAAAGGCGGCTTACTAATGTGCATTAGGACCTCCTGAGTGTTTCACAATTGAAGCAATGATAAAAGGCAGAAGCACATAATATCTTCAAGCAACGCTTTCCCCAAGTTCAAAGCATAATTCGTGGCTGCAAACGCAATATTGATGGTAGGTTTAAGAATGCTTACATATTAATGATATAAATAAAAACAACACAGCAATGAGAGAAGTGAGGATCCCTTATGTTTATGGTTTTGAAAGAACTGTAACTAATTACCTTTCGATCGGTGCCAAGCTGTTAATACATGTATAATGTTTATTTTCTCTGCTCTCGATGTTGGGCAAGATTTGTGCCTTTTTCGACTTTCAGGTTGTTGGTGTTTTACTCAATATTTATTTCATTTTTTCTGAAATTTGAACGCACATCTACGTCATGTTTGCCACCGTTACCCGTCCGCCTCCAAGGTTTCTCCGCTATAAAGCTCTTTTGTGCGGGTGGTCAACTGCGCAAAGTGCCTCCGAAGGCATCTTCGCAAGTTTTCTTGTTAATTCCTTCGTCCTCACAAAATCAGGGCAATCAGCAGACCTTGATTATAATTGAACCGAAATTATACTCAGGGAAATGCGTTCTTTCTGCATGATGATGGCGCGTGATGCTGAAAGACTCTTGCTATGATCTGCAGACACGAATCGTGCATGAATAATTCTGTCCAGTAAATAAAACTAATCCATAAAACCATGATATCTTGTAATAATGTAGGTAAAGTAGATATGTACGTTTTTAAATAACAAGAAACTTAATTGCTTTTGTTTGTTTTGTCTGCATTGTGTGTGTGTGTGTGTGTGTGTGTGTGCGTGCGCGTGTGTGTGTGTGTGTGTGTAGCATGCAAATGGGATTGTGATGGGGACAATGTTAAGCATTCAAGTGAAATATTCAAGTTATTATGTATTTTCCATTGTGTGATCACTGTGATTACCTTTTGTAACATGTTACTTATTATCAGGTATAGCCCAGGAATAGAGAAAAAACAAACAAGCAAAAAAGAATGCTGCATTCTAAAGCCTATTCTTAATTTTTTCCCCCCCCTTCCTGTCTATGTTAGGTGCATCATCATTTTTCCTTACTCCAAATCTGCATGGTCATGATTCGGTGCCAACAAGTCTCTAGAGTCCCGGTTGTGCTTCTCTTCTTCCTCTTCAGTCTTGCATTTGCACCCACAAGCAGCATCCCTGTGACTGAACACAAAGTGGTCAATCAATATGAACCCTCCTCTCCTGATCTTACACAGGCACAGATTCAGTTCACCCAAACTGGAGATATTATGCCAGGGACAGCAAATGAAGAGGAGGATGAACTGTTCAAAGATGTTGATCCCAAAACCTTAGCAGCGGTCCTCCTAGAAGCCCTCAATAAGCCTCAGGGGGTAATGAATGAACAAGAGAAGAATGGAGAAGAGAAGGACAAGGCAGAAGAGGACAGGGAGACCCAGAGCTTTGATAGAGAGAGAAATGGAGATCAGGAACTGGAACTCGTGCGAGCAGTTGCTGAGGCCCAGGGCAGAGAAGAGAGAGAGAGGGAACAAGATGAGGAGAGAAAGAGGGAGGAGGAGGAAGAAGAACGCCTCACGGAAAAGGTGACCAGTCACACCACCAGTCAAACAGTGCCTGTAAAAGAACAGGAAGTAGTTGCAAAGGAGGTGCCAAGCAACGAAGTGCACCAAGTAACAGACTTAGCCACTGATGGGGACAAGGATGAGCAGCTGAGTCCAGAACAGTTGAAGAACCTAGAAAGCATGTTAGAGGAGTTTCAGAGCTACAGTACAGCCAGAAAAAGAGAACGTGATTCCTCATCTGGCGAGAGAGAGAGTCGTGGTGATTACTTTGACTATCTGGATCGTAATGGCCTCATGAACAATGAGATCAAGCCCAAACCTAAAGGCTATGACTTGGCTCTGTCTAAGAAGAAGCTTAAGTGGCAGCAAGAGCAGGAAAAGAACAAGAATCGGCCACTGTATAAGGGTGGAAATTTCATGGATGATTTTAATGATCATACTGAAGACCAAGACGAGGAAAATGGAGAGGATGAAGAGGAAATGCTGAGTCCAGAAGAGGAAGAGGCTAGAGCTAAAGCTGAGCAGGAAGAGGTGCGCAGACAAGCAGCTGAGGCCCAGAGAGCCAAGGCAGAAGAAGAGAAGCTTGCAGATATTGCATCAGACATGATCTTGCAATACATGGTCAAGCAAGATAGGAAGAAGTACCGAGACAATAATGCTGCAGAAGACAAACGATCAGAGGAAGATGGCACCAATGATGATGATGATATTGACCCACAAACTATTGACAAGTTGATAGAGATCTCCAGTAAGCTGCACTTGCCCGCTGATGATGTGGTAGATATAATCAGTGATGTGGAAAAGAAGAAAAAAAAAGATGCTCCTGAGACTCTGCAATGGCAGCGACCTCTTGTACCTCCTCCAGCACCTGATGTCCCATCCACAGTCTTAAGAACGTCACCACCTTCAAAACCACCCAAGCCTAACACAAATGTGTTGAAATCATGGTTTAAAGACAGGGCTCCTATCAAGCCTACTCAGCAAGATTTCTGGATCAAGCAGCAATGGCCCCTTTGGACCTACCCTTCCTATCCACGCTATCAAAAGCCCTACAGTAGTTATTACACCATCTATATGCCACCTCCCAAGCCTAAACCACGCTACTATGCCAAGCCCTCCTACTCTCTTAATGACATACTGGGGAATTCATTGGACTACGAGTTTGATTACCCTCTCAAACAAAGGTATCGCCCTTGGACACAAAGTCGTCCAAGGGCTCCTCTGGCTTTTCGGCGAAACCTCTACTTCCCTAACTACATTGTCCCTCGGCCCCGGACTTTCAAAGCCATACCTATGCCCAAACCACGGTCACCCCTGCGTCATCGGCCTGCTTTCTATTACTCACCCACAGCTTCTGTAGTTGCTCAACAGGATGGCTATTACAGTCAGGTGGAGCAGCCACAGCCAGACAGCAATGAGGAGCTAGGAAACTTCATTGAGAAGTTTTTCCTGAAGCGTCCTCGCATGTTTCAGTGAAAGTGTACATAGAGATATGAAGAAAAAATTTAGGTGAGCAAGAAGATTACAACTGTGAGACTGTTTTTGTCACACCACCATATTTTGATTTTATTTTCAGAAATAAGTTTAACTGGTCCAATTTACCTGCCCTTCCCTCTTTAGTTAAACTAAAAAAAATGCCTGAAGACTGGTGACTGTTGCCATTTGCAGTGGTGTTTCTCCCTTCCTCGTCTCCTCCCCTACCTCCCCTACATATACTGACAGACATGGAAATGAGGTGAAGAAAGGGTGCTTTTATCAATTATGTGGGGTACACACATGATTCAAATACCCAACTACAGTCCTAAAATTGTTCCACACTTCCAGAAGGCCTTTAAAAAAGCAAATGGAGACAAAAATACAATGGGACATCTTTTGTAAGCCTTATATTTTATTTTATTTATTTATTTGTTATCATTTATAATGTTCAGAAGCCTTTTAAACCATGTAGTCATTTTCTCTAATTCTGGAAAAACAGCAAAAATATTTGCTATTTAAATCAAAACCTTTAAAGAATGCATGTATAAACACATGTTTGAAATATTAAGTGCCATATTCTTTAGAAATGTTGAACTTTGGTTCATCCCATTCAGCAAATGTCTTAACTGTACCTAATAGTATTCTGACACATCAGTCCTGTACATAGAGTTAATTGTCTATAGGCTGGCATTTTCTTTTCTTTTTGAGGTGTTTTTAATATTGTTTTTTCTACACAGAACATTGATAGCTGGTGCAAAGAATGCTCATACATTCCAAATATTTCTAAGAAGAGCTTTTTCATATGAACTGTTTTTGACAACAGTTATTTATTGCCTTATTTCCCTTTTAAGACTAGCAGCATTTTTGTCATTGATGGGTTGGCAGGTTTAATCCTAATCATAAGGATGTTAGGAGACAAGATAATGATAAATAAACTGGACTACAAATCTATACATAAGTGTGAGGTGTCAATGCAAAAAAAAACAAAAAATCAAAATGTTCCTTAATAGGCACATTACCAATTACCTATGTCTAACTTTGTGCTTCTAAGTTTTTTTTGTCAAAGGCATTGACAATGTTTTAACTGCAGTCAGTCATAATTCCCTATTGTCCCCTGAAGCTTTTGATCAACAATTACGTATCAGTTATCACAAAAGATTAGTATCTGTACCAGAAGCACAATTCTGGGTAAGGTCAGATTTAATAGTGCAGAACAATGTGGATAAATTGCAGGATGTGCATGAAAACACAGAGGTTTTTTAAACTATACTTTAGAGATAATAAGGGGCACTGTCAACAACAACAATTCTTCATCACTCATAAGAGAAACCAAACAAAGGAATGTTGTCTTATCAATTTAAGTACCCAAATTGTGTGATACCTTACCCAGAAAGACAGTGAGGGAGATACAAAATGATTAGAAAAGATAATGAAAGGGGGAGGTGCCTGACATTCTACTTAATTTAAGCAAGCTTTGAATTGTTTGATGGACATAGAGGAGACAAGTGTCTGCACGTTTATGTGAACTTGCATCTAAAATGTGTTTCTTCTTTGAAGACATTATGAGCATTAAAAAAAGTATAAAAAAAATACAAAAGACAAATGTTTAGCATACCAGAGTTTAAAAAATTGTCAAGTCTTGTATAAAGAAAAACAGCTGTTTGTCAGTTCTAGATGTATCTTGTACGTACCTTAATAAACATGCGTTTGCTGGATGTAAATAATCGCATGTTGATGACTAGTTTTGCTACACAGAGATAATTCAATAAAATTTGCTATTTTTTATGAAGATTGGGTTTTTAATTGTGTTTTGAGGAACATGTGAAGCTGAGCTCTCATCTGTAAAAGATTTGATCCACACATTTGATCCACACTATCCACCTTTTTTTTTTTTTGTCAGTTACAATTTTGTTGATCACAGGAAAGATCGTGCTATAATTTCCAGTCAACAACTGAAAAGTCAGTCAAGCATGTGCCACTCAAACCAATATGTTTAAACAGCAAAAGACAAAGTCCATTTAACAGGGGTTCCTTAAGGGAAATATCCCAAATCCAAACATTACCTGTGTGTTAGATTTCAGAGAGATACAAGTTCTGTCTTTGAGGCTATTTAAGTGTACTAATGTCCTTGTGGCGCAAACGTTATCTCTGAGTCCTGTTTGGTACTGCTTTGTAGGGAGTCTGTTACTTCTACCTAGTGCATTTTCCCGTGCTAAGAGTCTTTGATTCTGCTCAGCAGTCCTGTGGCTCAGACAGTTTGCTTGGATAATTACTTTATTAAACGAGAATCCCTGCAGCACTGTAGTGTAATCACACTAGAGCCCATTTATAGGATCCTCTTTGAAGGAACAGTGAACACGCTTGTCTGATACTTCTTAAACTCTTAATGTCATAGCGCCTTGCATACTGCAAAGTATATGTAACAAGGAAACCCCCCCCCGACACACACCCACATATTATATATAGGCTCCTGGGCAAAATAATAAGCCTTTAAACATCTTAAAAGCAAATACTTGGTCAGGATATTAGCAAGAACTAAACAAATAGATATAGTAACTCAGTATGGGTTAGATTTTCCCTTTGGTTTCTATAAATGTTGAAATATCTTGTAGGTAAACTTGTGGACAGCTTTTTACAGAAAGGAGAGTCAGGGTTGTTACACTTAATGTTAATGGCTTCAAACATGAAATACTTTGGAACAGCCAGACATGTATTAGTTTGAAAATATTTATCAAATATTTAAAACTTTTCATTAACATTATGTATAAGAAGATGAATGTAAGTGAATTTCCCTGTTTCCAACTCTATCACCCAATAGTTCATTTTCAGCAATGAGCATTGACAAGCAAATGATGGCACAAGTTTTTCACTTCTTGCTAATTTTCTGCTTGCTGACTACCTACTCATTTAGGTTTTTCTTTGTTTTGGCTATTTTCAACATTGTAGAACAATACTGAATACATCAAAACTTACTAAATAACACATATAGAATTATGTAGTAAACAAAAATGTGTAAAAAATATAATAACAATATAATTAATTAATTAATTAATTAAAATAATATAAAAGTGTATTATATTGAATTAATTTAATATAATTTACTAATTGATCATTTATTACCTCGATGACAGCTTTGCACACTATTGGCATGATCTCAGCCATGAGGTAATCACCTGGAATGCTTTCCAATGAACAGGTGTGTCTTATCAAGATTTCATTCAAAAGTTCAATTTCTTGCCTTTTCAATGTGTTTGAGATCATCGGTTGTGTGGTGTCGAGGTAGTGTTGATATACAGTAAATAACCCTATTCCACAACTTTAGTAATCCATATTATGTCAAGAACTGCTCAACTAAGTAAAGAGAACCAACAGTCGTGTGTCTTTTATACAGAC